>PVJX010017723.1:0-37783 GCA_004027295.1 Dolichotis patagonum | reverse complement strand
TTCCTTGTCAAACACAAGGCCTCTTTTATTTGCTGAATACACCACTACTGTGTATTTAGCAAAATTTCTTTGCCTCAGGGGTTGAAGTTCAGAGGAAAGACTCAAGCAAAGCTAGTTAGAACAGGATCAAAATGAGGAGGGCTAGAACCATTTAGTTGTTTAAAGAATGTTGATCAAGATGTTCAGAATTTTGTTCAGTGAAACAATAAAGAGAATAAAGAATTTTTGTTTCTTTTTGGTACTTAAATGGGTGACCGAATCCAATTACATGTTCTCTGGGAGCAAAGAAAGTGTTAGATTTTTATGAACCAGTCATTGGTAGTCTGCACTGCCTCTACTGTCCACTGGGGTCCAGTCATCATGACAGGTAGCATATGTATAAAGTGAGGGTGAACCTAAAAGTCCATGATCCTTAGGTAAGATCCAGGCATGAAGGACATGGCTGGTGTGTCCATGGCATGCTGCGGGTAACGCTTTTGTCTGTGTCCATGAATGAACGGCATTAACTGGGCACAGCTCTACTTCAGCCTGAGCACAGTTTCTCAATCCTTCTTAGACATTATCCTCTTGAGCCAGCAAAATAAACTTGAAGCAGACACCCAGGTAAAACCTGCCTCAATACCCCGGGGATGATGTTACGGGAGCTGTGAGCTAGGATTCACAGTTCAAATCCATTAGCCTGACTTAATCTGTTTGCCTAAACTCATGATTCAGGGGTTAGCTACTATTCTGAAATTAAATAATTTATAGAAAGTGCCATCCATACCAAATATTAAAAGTACTAATTCCCTGAGAAAATTGAAAGACTAAAAAATTAAAGTGGTAGTAAGTTAATAATAGTTCACTTAATTTCAAGGTAATTATAGATTATGGACTCATCAGTCTGGCTCACCAGTATGACTAATCTGAAATACAGTGTAGTAACTTACAACACCTTATCACTTAATAGTGCAAAAATGCATATCATCACTCACCTTGTTGAACTGGAGAAAGTAGTAAGGATCATCTTCTATTATGAGGAAATCATATTTGCTTGCAAGCTAAAAAGGTAAAATAATGTATTTGATAACTGCTATCTAAAATTGAAATCACTTGCAATAGTAATTCTTTGTACTCCTTCTCTCATCATTCAGACAGTGAGGAGAAAGATGAAGGAGGCACTAAGGACTTCTTCTGTTCTCATGGAACTTACATCCTAGGGGGAAAGACAGAATGTGCATGAGCCTGTGGATAATGGACTGAAAAACATTATATGAGGCAGGATTTAACTTCCAGCCAGAGCATCTCACAAGACCACATTTCTAGAAAGAATAACAGTGTGTTTATTCACATAGATTCGCTAAGAAGCCCTTCCTGACATAGTAATGCTATACAGCACAGCATGAGAGGAATAAGTTGTGTAAATATCATGGAAAAAGATTCTAGACTGAAGGGGGAGTGAGAGTAAAGATTCCAAGCGTGAGCCAAACACTTGGTATGTTTAAGGACCAGAAAGGCAGTGTGGCATGCAGTGAGGGGTCCGCAGCACGGATGATGTGAGAGAAGTCCTCAGGTTGGACAGGACTGTCCCTCACAGCCTGCGAAGGGATAGAGAATCTGGACCTTCACAGCAAGGGGAAGTCAGGCAGGACTGTGAACAGGAGAACTCTGAGCCTGAATTTTTAATTTACCATGTGGTGGGGGCCGGGTCTGTCTCCCATGCAAATAATGAGGCGTTAGAGACCAACAGTGGAACACAGCCAGGGTGAGTGACCAAGTCATCTAACTGGTAAGGGCAGGTGGTGACTTAGAAGATGGGGCTGTAAATAGTAGTGGAGAAAGAAGATTGGATTTGGAGAAATCTGGTGGTGGAGTAGGGAAGGAGAGCAGGGAACGTGAGAAATGAAGTGTGACTGTTTCTGCAGTTTAAGGTCATTCATAGAGCTGGAGTGTGCAGAGGGGTTGTGCATTCGGTTTTGAGTAGTGCTGGGGAAACAAGGCAATCTGTTTGGGCCTGGCTGAGTTTGAAATGCTATTAGCGATTCATGTGGTGACACCAAAGTATAAAGTTGGATACTGAAGCCTGGAGTTCAGGGAAGGGGCAGTGCTGGACAATGAGGGTTTCTTGTCTGCAGAATGGGATATTTCCAGGCAACTGCATGAGGCTGGCTCAGGGAGTCTGTAAACAGAGCAGAGAGGTGAGGAAAGCACCTGAGAGTGCAAACAATAGAACAGAAATACTTTGAACTTTATTCAAAGTAAAAGGAACTGGCTGACAGCTAAATTTCTGCTTATGATTGCACTGTACATGATTAAATTTTATGTAGTTTATCATGTATTTGTTATTTATTTTAAAAAGGTATTTGTGGTAAAAGTGTAGGGAGCATAGTTCCAGTGTAGAAAAAAAGAGTTTTTAAAAAGCATATTTCTCTTTACAAAGATTTTTGTATAGCTCCGTGTACAGTTGATACTTTGAGAAAATATTTAAAATGAAAAGCCAGGCTTTCTACATACTTATCAGTGATTTCTGAAATGAAGAACACATCTTTTATGTTTTAAGAATTCTTTGAAATATGAAATGAAAAGGAAAAAGAAGCAGAAGAGACAAGGGAAAAACACATACGAAATGAAAATCAAACGAGTTGAAATATTAATAATCTCATAAAGTTTAACATCATAGCAAGAATGCTATTTTATTTGTAGTAAAATACCACTTAAGGGAAAAGAAAATCTCAGAAGCAAAATAGTACTAACTTACTACACAGAAATTTATTAGCGTCTTTAGCATAGATGAACTTATTTCCTTAAAAATTATCTTTCTTGAAAGCAAGAGGATAATAAGAAAGGAATTTGACAGGACTCATCTAAAATGACAAAAGTAGAAGCAAGAACACCACCAGGTAACATTCTTTGAAATACCTTGTAGATCTCCTTCTTGCGGTCACCTGTCAGTGAGTGTCCCGTGGGGTTGTTGCCATTTGGGATAGTGTAGAGAAGTTTGGGGGTGTTTTTGGTAGGGTCCTTGGAATCTTCTGGTTCCCACTTGGAAAGGATTTCTTTGAGGGCATTGGGGATCATCCCAAACTCATCACTGGGAACATTAATAATGTTGCAGCCCAGGGGTGTCAGCTAAGGAGAACCAAAAACAAAAAAAATCCAACAAAACAAAATCAAATCCAAAGCAACAACAATAACAATAGCAAAAATAATGAGTAAAACAACAAAAAGTTCAGGAGTCAGACAGAGAAACAAAATATAAGTGCAATTTAAGGAAATATTAACTAGCAATGTCAGAGAGTTTATATCATCAAAAACAAATCTGCCCTGAGCTCTAAGCTCTAGAGGTTGACATTGTCTTTTTCCCTTGGGGTACATTCACTGGGGATAATTATAGGGTTTTCTGTTTGTTTGTTTGTTTGTTTGTTTGTTTGTTACAGGAGTTGAATCCAAGATCTTTGGGCTGAGGTGCATCCCCAACCCCCTTTTATCTTTTATTTTGCCACAGGGTATCACTAAGGTGTCCATATAGGATTTGAATTTGGTATCCTTATGACTCAGCCTCCCAGAGTGCTGTGTTTACAAGTACACACAGCCATGCCCAGTATGGATTATTTCTCTTGCTCCATTTGGCCATATTTTTGTTTGGCAAATAAACTGTGAGCAAAAGGGACATTTGTTCCTTCAAGAAGCTTTAAAAGTCCAGCAGGGGTTTTCTAAGTGTGTTTCTCCTTTGCTCTAAGTTGGGTTATGCTCTGTACAGAGGCTACTTCTGTCATCTTGGGGTTGGAATGAAGAGCAGCAGTGTCTTTGTGGAATAAAGTGATACTGGTGTAAGCCACCGAGATATGACAGTCATGCATCACACAGTGTCCACAGCCTCTTTTAACCGAGGTATTCCCATAGTTAGAATTAGAAGTGGAGGTAACTTTGGGGACCTGAAGCCACGGGCAATGCTTCACCTCCTGAGCAGTCAGGTGGGCGAGACTGATGGTTAGCGAGTTCTTCTGAGTTGTAATTACTTCTCGGAAGACTCCAGCCCACATTTCTACCACCCAAGGATATGAAACAGTGAATTTAATTTTTCTGTTACATGGCTGCAGTTAGATTTTAAAAGAGAAATGTATGAAGCAGAGGGTACATTTAACACACACTGCATATATCATTTTTAAGATTCTCTCATTTCTACATGAAAGGTGCTTTTTTTTTGGTTATTCAGTGTCAGATAACTCTAAAGGTGTGGTGCTTTATTTTATTTATTATAACAAAGTTGGTATTTCCCAAAAATGTGTACTTACAGCGTGAAGTGTTCCTGAATAAACTGGTTCATTTAGGAGGATATTATCTCCAGGATTAACTAGCATTTCAAATGCCTAGCAAAAGAAACATACATTAGTTTGCATAGCACTGTTTCATTCTCAGAACCACATTATTTATTTTGAACTCACATGACCCTAAGTTATGGGTTAGCAAATTTTTGGTAGATAGTCCAACAGTAACCATTTAGGGGTTATAGCATCTTTGCTTGCTACCACCCATCTCTGCTTTTTAGAGTGAGACACTAGTCATAGCCAAGTTTCAAGTTAATGGGAGAAGCTGAGTTCCAATAAAAGTTTATGTACAAATCTAGGTGGGAATCTGAATGAGATTCTTTAAGTACCAACCTCTGTTCTCAGAAAAGGTATAAAAGAAGATGACTATCTTGGATCCTAAAATTCATTTATTCATCTTGTTGATTCTTTGAAAATGTTTTAAATGTTTGCTACCAGTCATGCCAGTGTGGGGTACTGGAGTTCAAAGATGGACAAGATCAAATGGTTCTTATTTCCATGGAGTTACAAATCCTCTGGGAAAGCTAGAAGAACTCAGTAGCTACCTAATGAGATATTAAGTAAAAATAGTGGTGAGCACAATGTCAAATGCGGCCCATTGCAGCACTTGGGAATTCATATAAGGCTTTTGAAGGGTGATGAGTTGGTGTTGTGATGACAATAGGGACCTTTTCAGAAACTAAAAGAATTCTGAGAATTGAGGAGTGTGAAGAGAAGGCCAGAGAGAAATCAGGGCAGAGTGAACAGAGACCAGACCATGTAGGCATTCAGGTGATGGGTGGTATTATGGTTTAAATAGAGAATGTCCCCCAGACTCCCATGTGGTTGGTCAGAGGCAGGGCTTTCAGAAGGTCATGGATCACTGGGTACTGCACTCCACAGTAGACTCATCCACTGCTGTGTTTCCTGGCTGAGTGTGCTGTTAAGTAGGTGGGGCCGGAATAGAAGAGGTGGGTCACTGGGAGCATGAGCTGGGAGGGTGTATCTTCCTGTCTAGCTCCTTCATTTTCTATTTCCTGGCTGCCTTGACATAAACATCTTTCTTCTACCAGACCCTTCCACCATGCCATATCAGCTTTACAGCCTACTGACCATGGCTTTAAACTCTAGAAGCCCAAATCAGCTGCTCCTCATTTATTCTGTGGCTGTCAGTTATTGAGTTCTATTGATGAGAAAGTGATTCAGACTGAAGGTAAAAGAATTTTAGGAAATGAATGAGGAGGAGTCACACAATCATATATTTTGGGAAAATTCTTCTTCTTGAAATATGTATGAGCAAAGGCAGGGAGAGAATATGTGAAAAATATTTGGAAACTCTGTAAATAGTTTTGGAAATTAATCCTCTAGTCCGAGAGACAGATAAAAATAGTTGAACAGGTTGGTGGAATTGTAGAGAACTGATAGGTAGTTAGGAAATGAAACCGTGAAGCTCCCTTCCAGAAGGATGGTGGAGCAGTAAATCAGCCTGTCTGAGATTTAGAATCCAGACACTGGATTATAACAACTTGGGGAAGAAGGAGTGAGTTAGATCCCTGGGACCCAGGAAGGATCTAAAGGGAAAATCTGAGTCTGTAGAGAAAGTGAAGAGACAGAGTTCATCGCAGGAAAAGGAGGGGACACAGCCAGGTGCAGTGGTGCACAACTGTAAATTCAGCACATGGGAGGCTGAGGCAGGAGAATAGCAAGTTCGAGGTCAGCCTAGAGAGTCCAGGCCTGAAGTACATAGTGAGACTCTGTCAGAAAGAAAGAAAGAAGAAAGAAAGAAAGAAAGAAAGAAAGAAAGAAAGAAAGAAAGAAAGAAAGAAAGAAAGAAAAAGAAAGAAAGAAAAAGAAAGAAAGAAAGAAAGAAAGAAAGAAAGAAAGAAAGAAAGAAAGAAAGAAAGAAAGAAAGAAAGAAAAGAAGGGGACTTCTGGCTCTTGGTGTGAGAGAGGAGGCTGAAATCTACAGAGACAATGAGGGCCAGTGACTCCAGAGGGGTCCACAGAGGGAAGAACCAGTGGAACTGAGCAGTGGATGCTCTAAACTACAACAGCTGATGAATGTCCTCAGTCCAAGCATTCTCTGGAGAGGGAGCTTGGTCAAATGTCATTTTAGAAAGGAGCCAAATGAACCCAGGTCTCAGAGCAGCTGTGAGTTGGCTGTTTCTCAGGACTCCCAAGGACTGAGTGAGGCTCAACCACAGGAGACATCCAGGGTCAGGGAGCTGAGGTCAAGATGGCAAGAGACACCCAGAGTGTTGTAGGCTGAATAGCTCAGACCTCAACTCCTCAACCAAAATCCAGGATTAACTTGAACTTCTGTGGAGCTGAAAGCACCAGGATTGGAACCCTGTCTTTTTCCTATTTCAGGCTTGCTGGGATCTGCCAGCACAGATCTGGGCTCTGTCTGACTCTACTGCTGACAGAGGAGACATGCCCTGACTGGACACTGCCATAAAACTGTAAACCTCAGAAGATAACCATAGGGTGAAATCACAGAGAAATCTTTTATTTCCTTTTATTTTCTCTTTTACTTTGTTTTCCCCCTTCCTTTCTTACTGTTTTTTTCATGAATGTAAAAACTGTTTTTAAGGTTTGTTTTGGTGTCTTGAGTTGTTGTTTTTGTTTATACCTTCTTTCTTACCCTGCTATCTTCTTCACCAGCTATCCAAAGCTTGGAAAATCACTTTCTCTGCTTTTATCTTTACTTTTTTCTATTATCCCTCTTATACTTTCTCCCTTGAAAAAGTCTTCAATAAAATACTAGCAAACAGAATGCAACAAGTCATTAAGAATATTATACACAGCAATCAAGTAAGATTCATCCCAGGGATGCAAGGTAGGTTTGACATGTATATATCAGTAAATGTAATATACTATGTTAAAAGAACCAAGGACAAATCCACATGATCATCTTAATAGATGCAAAAAAAAAGCATTTGACAAAGTCCAACACTCATTCATTATAAAAATCCTATAAAATTGGAAAGAAAATCTTTATCTTAATCTTATAATAGCCATCTATGCTAACCAACATTCAACTTCATACTAAATGATCAAAAACTGGAAGCTTTCAGTCTAAAGTCATGAATAAGACAAGGATGCACATTGTCATCACTCCTGTTCAATATAGTTCTGGAAACATTAACTGGAGCAATTAGACCAAAGAAAGAAATAAATGGAATAAAGATAGGAATGTAAAAAGTTAAATTATCATTATTTGTGGATACCATGATATGCTATATGGAAGACCCCAAAACTCCACCAAAAGTCTTCTATAACATAGCCAAATTCAGTAGCATGCCTGGAAAAATCAATAGCATTTCTTTGCAAAAATAATAACATCTTTCAAAATACCATCAAGGAAAATGGAATACTTTAGGAATCAGTCTTATGAAAGAATTAAAAAATACACTGAAAATTGCAGAACTCTGTAAAAGGAGATCCAAGAGAATATCAGGGATTGGAAGAATGTATTTGTGCTTGGATAGGCAGAACTAATATCGTGAAAATGGTCATACTTCTAAAACTATTGTACAGATTTAGTGCAATTCCTCTCAAAATACCAATAGTATACATCACATAATTAAGAAAGCAATCCTAAAAATCGTTTGGAACTGAAAGATACCTACTGTATCACAGGCAATTCTGGACAAGAAAAGCAAGGCAGGGAACATCACAATCCCCAACTTGAAATAATACTGCAAAACTACCATAATAAAAACAGCATGGTGATGGCAAACAAACAAACAAACCCAAAAAACAGAAACCAAAGAAAGATCTGAGGATGCATGGGTACAGCACAACTCCAAATACACTCAGTCACCTTATCTCTGACAAAGTGGTCAAAAACATTCACTGGACAAAAGATAGCCTCTTTAATAAATGGTGCTGGAAAAACTGGCTTAGACCCATGTCTCTTATCATGCACTAAGCTAAAATTGAAATGAGTCAAAGATCTAAATATCAAAAATGAAATACTTAATGTAGGAGACAAACTAGGTAAAAGTTTAAACACATAGGTATAGGCAAAGACTTTTTGAAAAATATCCCAGTCACACAGGAAATGTTACAAAGAATCAAGAACTTGGACCCCAATATTAAAAATATTGATCAGCAAAATAAACCACCAACAGAGTGCAGAGACAACCAACAGAGTGGGAAAAATTTTGCCAGGCATTCCTCAGGGGTGGGGTGGGAACTAATATCTAAAATATATAAAGAACTCAAAAAAATCAGACACCCCAATTTTAGACCCAATACAAAAATGGGTATCTGAAATTAACAGATTCTTTTCAAGTGAAGAATTATGAACATCAAATAAACATCTGAAAAAAATGTTCAAAATCACTAGTCATTTAAGAGATGCAATTTAAAACAACACTGAGATTCCACCTCCAGAAAGAATGGCTTCATCAAGACATCAACCAATGATAAATGGTGGGAGGATGGGTGAAAAGGAACCCTTCTTCATTGTTGCTGGAAATGCAAATTGATATAACCATTATGGAAATCAATATGGAGATTCCTCAAAAAACTAAAACTAAAGGTTCCACTTGACCCAGCTATTTTCCTTCTTGGAGTCTTCCTGAAAGAATTAAAAGCATCGTACCTCAGCAATATATTTACACCCATGTTTATAGTGGCACACTTTGTAATAGCTAAATCTTGAAAATAGCCAAAATGCCCATCAAACAGTGAATGAATAAGGAAGATGTGTTTAAAAAAATATGTATACAATGGAATACTACTAGCCATGAAGAAGGATAAATGAGATTATTTCTAGGTAAATGGATGCACCTTGAGAGCATACATTTAAGTGAAATAAATGGGATAAACATATAAATACCACATTGTTTCTCTGGTGTGAAGCTGTAAATAAGGACCGAAATGTATAATAAATATTGTGAAATAGGAAAAACGTTCAAATGGAAAGAACTAGGTGGGGGAGGGAGGAGGAGGAGGAGGAAGGATGGAAGGGAAAAATGAGAAAAGGAAAACTAGAAAGAAATGTTTTGTAAATAAGGAGAGGAAGAGGGTGAAGGGAGGTAGGGGAATGGGAAAAAAGAATGAAGATATATTATGTACAGGTACAAACTCCCTATGATGAATATGATAATTATGTATATTATAAATATACCAATAAAATTAATTAAATGAAAACCAACAGGACATGATGATGGACTACAGTGAGGTGAGAAAGTGCTGTCAAGAATAACTAACTCCTAGACATCTGGCTATCAAAGTAGATAGATGGAGAAGGAGATGTCATTTGCTGAAGCACAGAAAAAGTCATCCACATCAGAGTGATGTTTCACCATCCTGACTCCAAGTCTTTCTTCCTATCATTTTAACAATCTATATTTCAAAATTAAAAAATAAGGCAATTTTCAATTGAGATAGAAGTTTTGACTCTTGTTCTCTCACTTGGCCTGTGATACTCAATTTCTCTTTCTCTTGCAAAGTTTTTGACATTTTATGAAAAACAGCATGTTTCTCCAAAAAAGTTTCCAATTGACTCAGGTTTGCAGGACATCTTACAACCAAAGAAATCATTTGGGTGGCATGAACTGCCAATGGATCAAATAAATTCCAGATTAAGTGCATTTCCATGTCAACTAAGGAACATACAAACATCAAATACTCTAAATTAGAAGAAAGAGAGCTGTTTCTTATCAAAAAAAGATACAGTCAAACAGAGAAACCTAAAATAACATCTGTTTTGGAGAATAAAGTGGAAGAAATGATACAATAGATTTCTGCTAAGGCCCTTGTAACAAGCACATCTATGGTAGTGTGTTATTGATTTATTTGACAATGGATGCTATGTATCTTCTTTGATATGATTGGTATAATAACAGAGAAAGAAACAATTTTGTTTTTGGCAAAAGAATGTCTTTTGCAATTTTTTCCCTGCTGGGAAATTTTCAAAGAATGTTGTCTTAAGAAAATAATTTTATTGAACAAGACTTTTAAAATATTAGTCCATGATATTGCAAATACTTCTCTTCAAGCAAACACATGAGAGTAGCTAATCCTTTTACTTTTCCTAATTAAATTTGAAAATCATGAAGAAAAATTGTTTTAATTTATAAAAATCTTTACAAGGTATTTTTATTACAATTCATTATTCTATAATAATTAAAGCTCAATAAAGTAAATCTGATTTTTTTCACAAAATAGAAAAGAAGAAAAAGGCCCCTCTCCTGTGCCCAGATGACCTCAGCAGCTGAGGGAAATATAGGTCACTCCTCCCCCTCCCCCTGGCCTAACTTAGCAACTCACAGGAGCATCAGTGACCCCCTTCTAACATCTGTAGTCCCTGGGTGGGCAGGTGGGAACTTTGGCCACCCTTTCCTCCACTCAGAGAAGCTCAGCAGGCTGGCAAGAGTGTAGTGAGTCCCCCCAGCAGAGGACCTCAGTGGGTCAACAGGAGCCTCACCAAGCCCTCCCTGCACAAGGAAGACCTTGGCAAGCCAGCGAGAGCGCAGTTGAGTCCTTCTTTCATGTGGGGAACCCTATGTGGGCTGGTGAGAGTGCTGGTGAGGCCTCTCGCCTCCCAGAGAAACCGTACTGGGCCTATGAAACCCCCAGTGACACAGTAGAGTCCAGGCTGGGGTGCACACTTTAGACAGATGGGTCTGGCGACTTGGGACAGCCTGATGCTGCAGTACCAATATGAGCTAAGGCTTGGTTCACATCAATACTCCTAGGCGAGTCAACCTAGGAGGACTGTAGGACTCACCCAACAGGTCCTGCAGGAATTCAGGTGACCAGTCCCTCCCCTACACTGTATTGTCCCTCCCCTACACTGTATTGCAACTGGGTATTGTCAGCTCCACAGTAGGATCCTAAAACACACATAACTGATAATACAGACTAGCTGGGGTTGAAAACACCAAAATATTAACCCAAGAGGTGAAAATGACAAAATGAAAAAGCAAAATCCAATCTCAAATGCTCAACCCATTTGGAACAAGCACAGGAGACATCGAAATAGAGGTCATTGGAAGTCACACACCTGTGATTTCTGAAAAGATAGCAAATTCAAATAAAGAAACAAATCAATGGGCTATAGGGGAAATCAAATTAGAAATAATCTCTCAGGTAAAGAAAGAAATGACTACCATATTTTCAACTTAGGAAGAGCTTATCAGGAAAGAGTCCCATCACAAGTCAAATAACACCTGTATATGCTGTAGATCTAAAAAAAAAAAAAATACAGCCAAGCACAGGATAGAATACAAGAAGCAGTAAGCAGAGATTCTATCCATAGACATGTGAAGGAATCATGTTTTCATCTCAGGAGTACAAGGGTATGCTCTTTAAAGAATCTAAAAATTATATTAAAATCATAGCTATATGTAGAAATAAAATGTTGACCTGAATCTTTGTGGCAAATGAAATTAAGCAACGTTACAAAGCTTCTTGTAGAACCTCGAGGCTCGAATATCAGAAAACCTAGTTTAGTGATTCACAGCTCCAGGGCATTAAACAAGGGCTAAATATTTAAGAAAAATCAGGCTGGTAAATGCAGTAAAGAGCACATAAATTTTTTTTAAAGTCTGCATTTTCATAATAAGAGAAACCAGAGGGAAGTATCAATAGATTAAAGTATTTCTACTCATGTATGTGAAATTAAAACTCCACATATCTTGCTCCTATGATACCCCCTCCAAACCTGTAATTTGTCTTCGATTTTCCTGTTTATGGTTTTATATGAAGATGAGAGACTACCACTAATTTTCAAAATACAATTCTCCTGTTGTTAGGTGAGACAATTTCATTTAGAAACATATTTCATTTCACACCTTGGCTACCTTTTCCTTTCAGTCTTACCTTACAAAGACCATCTTGGCAGCCTGATGTGACACAAAGATCCATTTGTCCTTGATTAGGTGCATAATGGATGGTGGGAGGATTATGCAATTTTATTTGGAACTGTTTTAGCCAGGACACAAGCTCTGGAATTCTAAAGCCACAAGATATATTTTTAAATTGATACTAATAATACTCATTTTAACAGCAGACAAGCAGTAAATGATAGCCTTGTACAAACCCATTATATATTCAATTTAAAACTCTCAAATGCTCTTTGGCAATATCAATATTCCCACTAAAAGGCAACAGATCTAGAGGTTAGGAAATTCATATAAATTCAATTATCTGGAAATTAACACAAAATCATTCATTAATCAGTGAACTGAGACTTGAATCTACTTCTTGTTTCAAAACCTTAAGTTCTAATTTCTGTCTTTTACACTGGAACATTCACTGTATAATACATTCCTTGCTTTCCTTACAGAGATTTCTATAGGATACTTTAATAGGTGTTTTGCACCATGGAAAGGAGTCCCTACTTATGGATTATTTATAATTTCTATATATTGGGGACCACAAATTCACAGTGACTGGTTTTGTGTATTTTCCTATGGGATAAAAGGAAGAACTGGAATTATTAGTACCACCCATCTGACATTTCCCATTGACTCTTCTAAGCATAAAATCATCTATGCCTTCTTAAGTCATCTGAGGATTATACTTAAGGACAAGATACTTGTAAACATAAGATCATCTATGCCTTCTTAAATCATCACAGGATTATAGTAGGATCAAGAGACTTCAAACATAAGATTATCTATGTCCATTGGAGTTGGAGTCTTTGGATGAATTGTAATCCTTTGCTAGCCCCACCTATCACTATATAAACCAAAAAAATAGTGGCTGTTTTGGGCATGGAGGAAGTTGGATCCAGGGACATTGACTTCCTAGCCATTGTTGGGATATGATACATGTCTCTGTTTTTTATTTTTCTCCCAACATCCTTGAGACTGACCATTGGGACTCTTGGCTGATATTGGCAATCAGGACTCTTGGCTAGGTTCCCAATATTTATACGCTATATGTCAATGTACTCTTCAATCACATAACAAAATCTTTAATAAAATATAATTGGTAGATGTCATAGACTCTGTTATCATTTGAAAACCAGCTAAAGAAAGTTTTAAGGCATGTTTCAGCTTGCCTTTAAGAAGTTGGACGTTTGAATCTGTGTCATATATTGGCATAGTTGCTTGCTTAAAAGAGGCCATAATTACAGTATTAGAAAATTTTCTAGAGAATTAAAATTATTCTCCCTGCATCACCCATTTCTTCCTTTCAGTGTTTCTTTACCTACTATTTTTTCCAGTTTTCACACTCAGCTCAAATGATAATTCCAGAAGATTCTCTGGCTTTCCTACTCATTTAAGTTTGGAAAGCAGTTATCAAGAGGCATTAAATATTTCATATTCCTTTTACTCTTAATTAGTATTTGAAAACTTTCTGCAACTTTCCTGGCAGTCAAATATTTTGTTAAAAAAGACTCAAGCTACTTTATCAATGGTACATGAAAATGAACCAGTGGGATTATATTATCTATTGAAAACTCACCCATCAGTTTCAGTATACTGAAGTGCTGTCTTCATGATCTCTCCTTCAATTTGGATGGTATTTCCATTTTCTAAAGTGATAACAGCACTCTTAAAGGGGAAAGTGTCTGGATTTGGACATCCAGGAGCCAAAGAGATGAGAGGTTTTGGTGACCTGTGCAGGACTTCAACTATGATAAACACAGAAAAGAAATACATTTATTGAAGAGGAAGAAACAGAGACAGTTCACTACGGTCAACTATAAAACATGATAATTTCGAGTGACAGAATGTGCTTAGTGTGAATGTTTATGACCCCTCTTCATATGTTGGAACCTAATACTTCATGTGACAATAAGAGGAGTTGGGAGTCTTCGAAGGGCGATTAGGTCACAAGAGACTCTACCTGCTGGAATGGCATCACTGATTTTTAAAAAAGAGACCCGAGGGAGTGCTCTTGTTCCTTTCTGCCAGCAGAGGACCCCAGTTACCTCCTTTTGATAAAGTATATAGGGCGTGGCAAAGCTAGCAGGGAAATGAGCTGGGCCTGTCAATTACAAGATCTCACGATGGCACAGGACTCACACATGCAACTTCTCACAGGGTCCCACCAGATGCAGATAACATAAAAAAGAGCAGACACTACCAGGAGTGCTTTCCTGGGTTCCTGCAATAGCCCGCCCTGGGTGTCCCAGATGCAGTGTATACTTTTCCTTTTGCATTTACCTTCCTTTTTCTTTTGTTCAGCCCAAGTTTGATCTGCAGAGCTAGTTTTTCTGATACTCATCTCTTTTCAAATAAAATTTGGCACCATTTTTGGCTTGCCTGGTCCCATTTTCTTATTCAAGGCAAGAAGGACCAGGAATACTTATGAAGCCATTTCTAAATTTCTAAACTACCCAGTAACATTGCCATCATGTGACGACACAGCCATTCATGTGAGTGACCCTCACATTCACGTTGAGTGGTTCCTCAACACAGAACCAGTCCTCACCCAAACTCAAGGCCAACACCTTGAGGCTGGATTTTTCACTGTCCAGAATTATAGCAAGTAATTTCCTTGTGTTTACCAGTTTATGGTGTTTTGGTTTAGCTGCCCACATGGTCTAAGATAGAACACTAGTCTAAAACAAGAATAGAGTAACTTTCTGGGCCTGCTCACTGGCCGGAGGACTGAAGCGGGAAGATGTCCACGGGGAGGGCAGAGAGGCCACGAATAAACAAAGGGCCACAGTAACAGTAACCTGGGCTTGCCTGAGAGATTCTTGGCTCGGCCCACTCCACCTGCAGGCTTCCGCACACTGCGCCTGCCCTCTCTGTCCTGCCAAGCAGGGCCTCTCTCCACAGCCTCCCTTCCAGGGCGCCCCTGACAGGCAGGACAGTCGGGCTGAGCCTCTCCACACTGTTGCAAATGCTTCCTTGCTGGCCTTCCCTTCCAGCTGCCTTTTCTGAGAACAAAGGCTCTGCCTGCCTGGCGCTGCTCATGGAGCCTGGTGCCCAGTGAGCTCCCGGGTGCGCGAGTGGATGCAACAACCCACGGTGATCACGAAGGCTCCACCCGGGCAGGAGAGGCGCTGGCTCCGAATCTCACCCTTGCTTCGGATGGGAGAAGGTTTTCTGGCTGCGCTGGTCGCAGTAATGAATCGGGCATAATTCATGTCTCTGGGAGTCCAGCACCAAGCTCTGTCTTCATTTGCTCAGGGCTAGGAAAAAACCCAAAATACATAACGCAGAAACCCGTCAACCTCGTCAAGCACAGCCTCACAAATCCTCGCTCGCAACGCCAGCAGTGGGTGTCCCCGCAAGATGCCCAGGTGCAGGCTGCTCGTGGTCCCCGTGTCCCGAGCATCCCTGGCAGGCAGTGGGGGCAAAGTCCACCCGGGGAGGGAGGGGCAGTGCTGGAGAGCCAGCCTGTTCTTGGGTACTGCTGGCTCGCCTGCGCCTACCCGCAGCCTAAAGTCAAGGCTAGGAGAACTTGCAGGCCCCTGCCAGTGCCCGAATCAGACTTCAAGGCGGGGATGTCTGCAACTCTGCTTTATGCTGCTGGCCAAGACTCCAGCCTTGGAGCTTGCTCAGGGCTGTGGCAAGGAACCCGAAGTTCTTCTACGCGTTCCTAGCCCTCCAGTACCACCTGGTGGTCGTTTAGGTCCATTGCAGCTGGCTCTGTGAGCCGGCCCAGCCTGGAGCTCCACCTGGCCCACTCTGGGCCTCCCCTGGCTGTGGACTGAGCATTTTGCCTTCTCAGACCATTGCTCTGCTAACTTCTCACTTTCTTTAGTAAATCGACCGGCGCTATCCAGGCGAGTCACCACGACGTCCGCAAGAGTCCTCAAAACACGTTCTTTAAGATCTGAGCTTATTAGAAGAAAGGTGGAGTGTTAAATTTTCTAGAAATCACTCAGAGCAGCCCAGTTTTAGGGTCTCCTCTCCCTGTGAGTTGTTATGTAAGCACTAGCTCGGAACTGTGTTGTAAAGGATGGAAACAAGATAAAGATGGAAGTGTGAGTTCATGAATCACCTTGTTCTTTCCATACACAAAAGAACTGATTCTTAAGTTCGCAGAGTTTGGAGGGGAAAGAATCCTGTGGATAAACCTCATAGCTCACTTGATAGACGAGGCCCATCACCCATACAGTGAGGAGCCTCATTCAAGTGCAGCTGTTCTGTAGCAGACAATGCTCCCCTCCCCCAGCCAGTATACTTCAGTTTCTTAGTTGCCCACACAATAAATAGTTCCTATTCCGGATCTGATTGCTCCTGTCTCTTAGAAATGGTTGGTCACTGTGATGCAAGGCTGGTCACTAGGATGCTTATTGTCAATCCCCAATTGACAAGCCATTTTACCTCGGCACTTCCTGCTTGCTTATCTCATTCACCTCCCTCCTTCAAGGTGGGAGATCAGGTCCTGATATTCTGAAAATGATCCTGATCTTTGCCCGCCAACATAAATAAATCTGCCTCCAAATCCTGGGTGTCATCTTGGTATTTCTGCTTGTGGCTGCAGTTCAGTTAGGATGGCTAATTGACTCTGGTGGAAAATAAAATTCCGTTAAGTTCAAGCTGTGTTTTTGTACACTTGATCTCCGGAGCAAATATTGACAACTACATGTGGTGTCTTGGGTGCTAGAGGATCCTGCAGGTGTCAGTAGGAGGCTTTGGAGATTAGTTGGCCTCAGAACTAACCAGGAGTCACCCTATTGTATGCTGACAGCTCAGCACTAGACAAGCCCCTTCCAGAGCACAGCCTATCACAACAAATCCCCTGAGTCTTCACAAAACTAAAACTAAAGAGATTTAAGATCGTTCAACCATAAGGTGCTGGCTCTCAATCTTTCAACATCTTAATGGATCTCCTACCTGGACTGCCCTGGAATTAGATAGGTCAGATGGTTTGGGGGTGCTGTTGCTAGCAATAAGTTGGGTGATGATTCAGGCCAGTATGGAGGCAGAGAAGGAACCCATCAGGTACTTAGTGGGATTCTGGGTCACTGAAGTTTGGGACTAGAAAGGGAAATGTATGACATAGCCAGAGGTAGATGACATGGTAGTGGGAAAGGATTAGCCAGAGTTAAATGGGAAAGAGCTTACCAGTCAATTTGAAGCTGCTAAATTGAGGATAAAATTGATTGCCAGTGATGTTGACTTTGGATTTGTCAGGAGCAGCAGGAGAGTTCTCTTGAAGGAGTGAGATGAATAAGCCTCACAGCTCAGTGCTGCCTCCTTTTAAAGACTGCCTGGTTAGGGACTGCCCTAGAACAGAACTAGAGGGGCAGGTCTTTTCTCCAAACATGCACTGAATACTTACTCTGTGCTAGGAGCTGTAATGAATGAAAAGGATAAGTGAGACAAGTCATTGCTCTGGAAGAGCAGCAGTTTCATACAATGCAGTTCCACAGAGGTAGATGCAAGCTGCTAAGGCCAGCAGAGGGAGGCATTAGTTATTTTTAAAGCACAGAAGTACTCAGTCATATTAGAAACAAGTTTCTTTTCCTCTTATCTTTCTCTTAGAATTTTGTTCATGATCACAGTCTAAAATAGAACAGGTTTACCCACCCACAGTATAATCATCATATTCTGCTACTTTTCCTAAGACTTAAAGGTGACCCACGGGGAGATTTGTTCCTTATTTGACAAATTTATCACTAAGCCTTTCTCATAATCTGAGAGAATCAAGGTTTCAAACATAGCTTGTTAAGAGAAATTTTGCTCAATTTCTTAATTTGCATATTTTGTGGCTAGACTTTTGAGATAATTTTGGATGTTGAATGTAGATGGAAAGATGTGTTTCTACTGGAATAATGGATTGAGGAAGTATATTGCATATTGCAAATTTAGCTGCTGATTTAGTCTGCTTAGGGCAGCTGTGATAAAATACTATGTTCTCTTGCACGATTGTCCTTCGTCTTCCCACAGTTCTGGAGACCACTGGTCCAAAATGAAGGTAATTGGCAACCTTACTTTTTTCTAAAACTTGAAGAAAGCTATCTTTTGTGTGTTCACCAGGTGTTTTCCCTAGATACCTACATCCCTGGTATCTCTTTCTTTACTTTTAAGGAAAAATGTTATATCAGATTACGCTCTTACACTTTCAACCTCAGTTAACTTGGATTACCTCTAAAATCCTTACTTCCAAATAGTGTCATGTTGAGGATTAGAGTTTAACAAAGTTTCTGACACCAAGTTGAATTCTTGTTTGTCAGGCTCAGATAAAATTAGGGCCAGAAGGTTATGTATTTTTTTGTTGTTGTTGTTGTTTTTGTTTTTGTTTTTTTTGGTACCGGGGATTGAACTCACAACCTCACGCTTGCCAGGCAGGTGCTTAAGCCACTGAGCTAAATCCCCGGCCGGGCCAGAAGGTTATGAAGGAGAACTCATTCTTGTCAAAAATAAGCACTGTCTCAGAGACTGTCTAAAATCCTCACCAGAAGTTCCTTGTTTCACACACTGATTCTATATATAAGATTTTGTAACAATGTCTGTATTTAACATGCTTTGATCACATCTATTCAGGTAAGGTGTTCAGGAGAGAACGCACTTGGCCAGCAATGCATTTCTACCCATAAGTGTCACTAGTTCTTGCCTTGGGTCTGCAAGACAATTCTCACAGCATCCAAGCATTTATGTCAATTTCTCTTTTTTCAAATAAAATCTTCCCTTACAATGCCTTCTTGGTGTGCACCTGTGGGTCACTGTTGTGTGCATCCTGTACTATATCATTTTATACTTACTCTCAAATAAAATTTTCATACTTGGGGATATGTTTTCTCTGTTGTCTCTTCTCAGTATCTGTTATAGTTTGTGTCTAAATGTCCCCCCAAGGCCTAATGTAGTCATAGGAATTTTTGGAGGTGGCTGACTCTAGAGTGTGTGATTGATTTGTAGTATAATGCTGGGATTATGGTTAAGTGATTGCTGGACCAGTCCATTGATTAGATTGGCACCACCCTAATGTTGGTAAACTGGATGTAATATAAGGGAGAGAAAGAGGCTCATGAGAATCATGCTCTCTTGGTGATTTTGCTATTTTCTGCCAACATGAACGGTTGCCTCTTTGCCATGTGCCACTCTACCTTGGAGCCAGCCAATTATGGACTGAAATCTCTACAAACTGTGGGCTAAATAAACCTTTTCTCCATTAACTCAGAGTTGGGTATTTTGTCCCAGCAATGAGAAAATAACTAAGTCATCATTTGTATGTATTTTAGTAGATGGAGCATAGTTCAGTATGTAAAAGAAGCTAACGTATCAAATATTTATCTCATGATTTCTCGGGGGCAGTAATACAGGAACTGTTTAGCTGGTGGTTGATGTCCAGGACATTTTAAGAAATTGCTGTCAGATACTGGTTGCAGCTGTAACCAGCTAAAAGCTTGTCTAGAACAGGAAGAACTGCTTCCAAGTGACTCATTCACATTATGCATCAGTTTCCTACAGCTGATGTGACTAAGTACACAAAACCAAGGGCCTTAGGGTAACAGATGTTTATTGTCTCACATTTCAGGGAGCTAGAAGCAGAAGATAAAGGTAAAAGCAGGTTTGGTTCTTTTCAAAACTGAAAATGTATGTACGTCATGCTACTTTCCTATGTTTCGGTAGTTTGGTTGCACTCCAATATTTGTTGGCTTGTAGTTGATCTGTGATTTCCACTTTCATCTTCACATGTTGTTCTTTTTATGTATATGTGTGTGTCCAATTTCCCTTCCTTGTATGAACATCACTCTACTGGATTAGGGCTCACCTTATGTGACTATTTTACATGATTACTACTGAGCAAAGTAGTCTTGAAATAAGGTCACATTCTGTGGCCATAGGAATTAGGTCTCCAACTTATCTTTTTTTGGAGACAGAATTTTATCTAGGCAGAGGATATCTTGTTGGCTTTTGGTAGGAGGTGTCAGTTCTTTTCATGTGATTCTATTCATAGGTTTGCTTGAGTTCCTCCATGATATGGATTTATTTTCTTCACAGTGAGTGGCCTAAGAGAAAGAAGAGAAACTCTCAGTATCTTTTATCACCTACTGTCTCATATTACCATTTTTGCCATACTGTATTCATTAGAAATGAGTTGCCAAGTCTTGTCTATACTGAAAGTACTCGAGCTTTACTTTTTGAATGAGAGAAAGCCATATAATTTGGGAAGACATTTTAAAAACTAACACTGAAGAGAATCAGAGTTAGGTCAAAAAGGCAGAAATATTGTTCAGGGTAGTGAATGAGATTAAGGTTGGTATAAAGTGACAGCAGTGTTACTTGGTATTAAGGCTAAAGACAGGCAGTAAAACAAGAAAGGAGGAACTGAGTAGTGGTACAAATGAGGACAGTTATCAGTGACACCAAGAGGGAAAATTGTTATATATCAAGGCTATTTTTTTAACTTCAAATATCATAGTTTTCAGTTTTATGCTTTCCATTTGATCCTTTATAAAGTTTCCATTTATCTCTTGAGCTTTATCATCTTTTCATTCACTGTTAGTGTGTTTTCAGGGCTAATTATAGTAATTGGCGTAACACAGTCATAGTAGTTGTTTTCAAGCCCTTTCCTACTTCAAGTCCTTCAAACATCTGGATCACCTGACCTAATTTTCTTTCCTTTCCTTTCCTTTCCTTTCCTCTATCTTTTTTTCTTCCTCTTCACATTGTCTTATTTTACCTGGTTCTTTGCATGCTGAGTAATTCGAACATACCATGATACTACAGTTCTTATAATGCAGAGACGGTGATTCTTTTGTATTCTTCTAAAGTGTTGAAGATTTTGTTTTAACTAGATTGCAATCAAAGTGCAATTTCTGTCTCTTTCACGTAAGCTCAACACTCAGGCAGTTTTATCTTTACTGGGCTGCTTTGAGTCTTCCGCATGCTTGGGTTAAAGATCAGCCAAGAGTTAGGCAGTGTTTAACCATGGAGTCTGTGCTGTCTTCTCTTACCTTTTCTCCTTTTTGGAACATCTTTTTTTCATTTTTCCTCCTGGAAATTTTTCCCTCCATTTCCCTGTCAGGTTGCCATGTTTTCTTTCTCTTTCTTTCTTTCTTTCTTTCTTCTTTCTTTCTTTCTTTCTTTCTTTATTTCTTTCTTTCTTTCTTTCTTCTTTCTTTCTTTCTTGTATCAGCCAAAGATTGCCTGTTTTCTCTCACTAAAGTGTTGATTTTGGTTTATTCTCATACTGGAAACTGTGAAAATGAGAATCTCTTCATCAAGTCTCTTGTATTCCTTAGCTAAGTTGTGGGCTTCTGTCCCATTTCCAGAGCCTTCAATTTTTCCTCCTTTTTATTTCCTACTCTCCTTTTCTTCCTTCTTCCTTCTATATTTATTCTTACGCTTTGTGTATAACTAACATGTCACCTGCATGTGGCTTGGATCCAGTAGGAGCACACTTAGTTGTATGTGAAGTAGAAACTTACGACTGTGGCCTTTTAAGAAAGACAAGAGGAGATAGTGAATAATTATGGCTTTGGAATCAGGCTTCCTGGTTTCAAATCTTAGCTTTACCATTTACGTGCTATGTGTACTTGGGCAAACTAACTAACCTTTTTATATCTAATCACTTGTATAGCACAAAAACGTTACCTGTAACTAAGATTATTATAATTACTAAATGCATAAAAATATACCTTATATTATTAGATGCAATAAGTGCTTCACGAGTGTTAGGTGCTATCATTATTATGAGCAATATTAACAATAAAGAAAGGATGACCCAGAAATTTGGTGCAAATCTTACTAAGAAGAATTTCTCTCAAGCTCAAGGATATAAATCAACTTAGTTGAAAATAATCATTGAATGTTTAAGAAATGCAAACTGTGGAGTGAATTTATGAAGACAAGTAAACATCACCATAGCATTCTTGATGAGCAAATTTATGGTGGATGCATTCAGATTATGAGAAGAATGAGGAAAGTGTAAAGAGCAAGTGCATGGTACAAATGTACAATAGAGACACTGGAATGATTAATTGAAAGTGTACATTTGTTTCTCACTGAACACATGTGTCTATTTATAGCCTGAGACAGAACTAAATTTTAGAGAATCAACTTGGTTAGGGAAAGTTCCATGGATACATCCTAGTAAAGAGAAGAGTACAGCAGTTGTAACAGAAACTGAAAAGTAAAAGGAATTTGTGACATCTTGATTACTTATATTTTTTTTGCAAATAGAAGTATTCAGGTGACAACTGAAAGAAGATTAGAAATCAGCAGCAAAGTATTATTTCTTTTGGTGAGTTAAACCCCTCAAGGTAAAAAGTTATTTGGCAATATTTATTTTCTGTTTTCTGTGAGCCAGCATTTTATAGGCACTGATAAATGTTGAACAGAAAACCATACTGTGCTTTGATAATATATAATGCTATAAAGATGTAGCACTGAGGGTACAAGAGATCTACTCTCTAGATGATGTGTTGGTCAACTTTCCTGATGCACGGGAAAAATACTTAAGGCCCACAGATAAAATAAGGAGAGGTATATTTTAGCTTAGTTTCAGAGGTTCCAGTCTGTGGCGAGCTGGTTTCTAGGCAAAATATCATGGCAGAAAAGCATAGTGGAGCTCAACTTATAGCATCCAAGATGCAGAGAAAAGGAACAGGGCACAGAGAGGAAGAAGTAACAGACCAGATATAATTCCTAGACTGCATCTTTATGGTCCACTGAGGAACACTTAGATGCATGGTTATGGCTTAGCCATCTCGCAAGCCAATCAAGTTGACAATGAAGATTGTCACAGAGGTCATGGTGCTTCCACTATGATGTAAAAGTTGAGTGAAAAAGAAGATGAGATGGAGAACATTGCTAACAGTATCATCAGAATGTGGAGGCCTTTCTTGGATGAAAGAAGCATGGTGCAGTACACAAAAAGAAATGAAAGAGACTAGGCAGTGAAGACATGAGTGAAAGAATTGAAGCAAGGTGATATCCAGAAGTCAAATCATGCTGGTTCTTATAGGGCCATGGTCTATGTTTTGCTTCTCACCCCAAGAGTAAGAGAAGCAGTTGAAGACTTAAATTTGAGGGCTGGAAATTGGGATAGAGGTGGTGTGAGAAATAAGAGTATCAGAAGGGGCATCATACTAAACTTTGCTTTTTTCTTCCATGTGCAGAATTGATTAATGGAGGGAGATCAGTTAGGAGTCTGTCATAGTAATAAAGATGAGAGTTGACATTGTTTTGGACTGAGATTTGGTTATGAAGGTAAAAATAGAGATAAATGGACATACTGAGAATTAGAAAGGTGAGTAGAGTGGCATGTGCCTGTAATTCCAGCATTCTGGGAGACTGAGGCAAAAGGATTGCAAGTTTTTGCCCAGCTGAACCAATTTAGGGAGATGTTTGATAAAATACAAAATTGGAGAGGAGGAGGAGGTGGAAGAGGAGGAAGGGAGAAGATTGGAGAAAAAAAAGTTTCCAGATATAATACATACAGGTACAAATTCCCTTGATGGATGTGATCATTGAGTTTATCCAAAGTTATCAATCAAATTAATTAAAAACATTAAAAGAGGCATTCATCCCCCACATGAAATAAAATGCCCCCTCAAAAAAGAATAGAAAAAAATAAAATGGAAACAATAAGAAAAAAAGAGTCAAAAGAGGTTATCTTACTTGATGGATTGGAAAAGGAGAAGCTCAAAGAATGTTACAAAAATGGTTTCTGGTTGGCGGAACTGGGTGTTATGTGACATGGTTTGTTTGGTAAATAGTCCTGGGAATGGGCTTAGATTTGGGTGATGTTATCAGAAATAAAGAGGATTAGCAGTGCTCCCGTTAGTTCTATATAAATCAGGATACCAGGGTAAAGAATGGTGTGCATTGTTCACACAAATGTATTGAATGAATTAGGTAAAAATGTGGAACATGATTTTCCTTAGTTTTTATTGTAGGTTTTTGGTAGTCATAGGGAGGTGGCAGGACAAATGAGAAAAGAAATATGACCAAATGTTTTTTCAGAGCAGAATTTCTCTTCTAAGCTATCAGCAAACTTCAGTGATTGTGATTAACACCTGACTGAGTGGAAAAAAAGGGAAACAGAGCATTGCTGTCCTCAGGTTGGGGAACAGTGATTTCATTTCTCTTGTTAATTTCAGTCTTTGAACACTCTATAGATGATGATTTCCTTTCACCAAACCATTGAGTTGTAAGCCTCCCACTGACATGGCCAGAGTACATATGTGTACAAGTTTAGCCTCAAGACTTGACTTGAATCATAAGATGAGGTGGTATTGATTAATGAACACAATTGGAGTGGAAAAAGTTTCTAATTTTTGGAGTTAGAGCAGGTAAAAATACACATGTGATGTCACATTTTTTGCATAATATGTAATGAGGGTGGAGATGATGGCAGTAGTGGGAATGGAGGAAGCAAATAGAACTGAAAGTTGCTCAGTGAATATAACGAAGATCTGTGGTACGTTGATGAGACCAGGAGAAATCTAGGATGAGTCAGTATGTTAGTTTCCCAGGTCTGCCCTAACAAATATATGCACACTGGGTGGCTTAAAACAACTCAGATGTATTCTCACAATTCTGGAGGCTGGAAGTCTGAAATGAAGATACCATCTCAGTCATTCTGCTTTTCCAGGCTTTAGGAGAGAATCTCTTCTTGCTCTTCCTATTTTCATGTGGTTACTTACAATCTTTGGGATTCTTTGATTTGTAGCTATTGTGCTCTTATTTCTGTTCCTGATTGTACATGGCCAGCTTCCTTCATTTATCTGTGTCTCCCACTAATTATTATATTCAGAGCCCCCAATCCAATATGACTTTATGGTAAGTTGGCTACGTTGGCAAAGACCCTGTTTATAGACAAGGTCACGGTGAAAGGTTCTGTACTTAGGCAGATTTTAGAGGGCCACTTTTCAATTCACTACATCAACTGCTTAAATTGACCTCGAGTAAAATACTCTGTGGAATAAAAAAATAACCAAGAGTTTTCTGTGAGAGAAGTAGCAAAGGAAAGGAATATTTGAGAAGGACCGAATGCTGTTAAGTAGATAAATCTTGGTCTCTAACCTCAGAACTCTAGGGTCATATATCCAACTCTCACCTGGTATGCTTTTCAGGAGTTTCAAAGGTCTACCATGAGTGGAAATATTTTTCCTAAATCTGTTTTTCCTCTTGGTGTTTCTGTCATTGCAGGAAATGGCACCTTTGCATAATCAATTGTTTAATTTAGAACATTCTGATAAGATTCTTCCTAACATATACAAAATGAACATCTCTGATTGAAAAATCAGAAATCCAAAAATCAAAAAATCCAAAAAAAATATTGAGCATCAATGTGATACCTGAGGTAAAAAAATTTTATACCTAATCTCTTGTTATGGATCACAGTCAGAACTTAAGTACACTGAAAGTGTGTAGAGTTGAGGCCATAGGTATTTATATATATGGTGCATATGAAACATAAGTAAATTGTTTTGTTTAGATTTAGATCCAATCCCTAAGATATCTCATTATGTATATGCAAGTAACCACAAATAGGAAAAGTACCTAGCCAGAGTGTGTGTGATACTGGTGACCAAGTGCATGTGCAACAGTGAAGGGAGAGGTGAGGTGGTTTTAACAACCCACCCTCACGCTGTTCTTGTGGGAGCTGTATTAATCATGAATTCCTTCATGAAGGTGGTGTTCTGTGACCTAATCACCTCTTCAAGATCCCATCACCTCTCCACACTATTACAAATGAGGGCACTGATTCCATTCACGATGGCTCTACCTTCATGACCTAAGCAGCTCTCAAAGGCCTCACTTCTTAATGCCACGGAACTCAAAACTAAATTTCTTTCTTTTTTTTTTTTTGGTACCAGGGATCAAACTCATGACCTCGCACTTGCCGGGTGAGCGCTTATGCTGCTGAGCTAAATTCCCAGCCCTAAGATTAAACTTCAATGTATGAATTCTAAGGAATCACAAATATTCAGACTATGTCAAGGGAGTTTAGAAAATACAGATTGCCAAGAATTCTCCCTTTGCACCACCAACTCCTACAGCATTTCTGACCCTGCCCCTCCTTCCAAATGGGTAGGTAAGCAGCAGAGGCCAGCCATCTAATTTTCCTAAAGTTCACCAATGATTACAATGCAAGTGATCTTTAGAATGTTCTCTGAGAGAAATCTCTTCAGGGGATATCTACATAATCACTACCAAGACATAGATCCTTACATTCCTTGGTTCCTATTCAAAATTACAACCTTCTGGTTATTTATACTCACTAACATTCCTATCACTGCAATGTTTTTTGATTAAACATTCACTTTTCCTCTCTCCTAAATCTTTGGACACATTCCAAGCTATGATCAAATATTATAGGCCTTTAAAAAGCCACCACATCTATCATTTTTACCTAAATATGACTTTACTTAAACCTAGATCTCAACAAAGATGTTAGTTTCCCTGTAGCCTTCTCGAGTTAAAAACTTTCATCTTCTCCCTACTGCATCAAGTAACTCACAATTTGAAAATACTGTTGGAATCTTTCTTTTTCTTGGACCATTTCTACACTATTACTCTATATTTCCTGCTCTCTGAGATTCATGCTATTTGGCTCTGGATTCACTGTGTGCTTTACCATGCCCTATGTCCACCTTTTGCCTCCCTCATGGCCAGTGAAGACATTCACACCCAGTTCAGAGTACTGCTTCCATACCAAGTCCCAGTGTTATTCTGAACAACTTTACTGTTCAAGTGCATGCATTGTATAGCTCTGTGTCTTCTCACATTCTTGACTTCATCTCTATCATTTTATTCTATATAGACATCCTGAACTTCGTTGTCGCCTGAAAACACTGTATATCTCACATCAGTAATTGAAACATTTTAATCTCTGTCCACATCCTCTATCTTTGTAGCTCACTTATGACTCTTACCATACACACTCTTCAACTTCCAAGGCCACTCCAGGCTGTGGAGCCCTCTACTTCCTCTTTCTCTATCATCTGCTTCATTTGGTCATGTCCTTCTTTATTCTTCTTAGATTCAATCTCAAATCCTCTTTCTTCACAGATCCCTCATATGCAAATCTCGAATCATAGGTACAAACTACTATGGCTTATACTTCTTTGTTTCTCTACTCTTAACAATGTTGGTAAAGACAAACTTGATCTTGTTCTTAAAGTAAACAATCCTTGAGTGACAGAGAAAAAATACATGAGCACCTGTAATGAATCTTTAGAAAGGACATAGATGTCAGTGTAAACTAGCTTCTTGAGTATGAAGATAGGATAAAAGTTTGGTGCTGAGGCTGTAAAGTTTGGTACAAAGATATGGCTTGGAGACTTTGGGAAAGAAAATATATATCAATTCTACTCAGAGTATAGATCGGCCTCTGGAAAACAGAGTGGGAAAACTCCATCTGATAACCTTAGCCAGTGGTTGAGTGAGGCAGTCCTAAAACCCCAGTAAGAAGTGTATTTATCTTGATCTATTTTTCCAGCATATTCATAAACATAATAGAGACTATTATTGAGAATCTGAATGTGTACCCAGTATCTTGATGGCTTTGGAATACATCTGGAACAAAATAATCCCCTGAGTTCTATTAGGATTGTTGCAGGGCAGGCCACCATATTAACTTCCATTCCCCTGGGACCACTTGGCTCCTAATGGAAGAGATGGTAGAGACAGAGGGAATTTGGATTTTACTAGTCAGAGATTTACAGAGACTGCAGGTTGACATCTGTGCCCCAAGAAGTACAAATGACTTTGGGTGACAAAGCCTAACTTTGCATGTGTGAACATTAACTGACACTGTCTCAGATGAGCAGTAGAGGCCAGTGAATAAGTGGACATTACTCCTGTCCTAGGTATGTTGACCATGTCTTTTTATTTTCTGTGTTCTAATGCTTTAACATCTTGGATCCTTGCTGATCCTCGTTCCAGGGCTGCTCAGTTCCTTCAGGCTGTGTATAATTCACTCAGAAACATGCCTTTCACCCAATCCAGAGCCCACATTCCCAGCCACTCATTTATTAAGCTTTTGTACTCTAGGCTACTATCTATCTCCCTAATCCCCTGAGGCCCAGGTGCCAGACCACTAGGGACAGATCCTGTGCTCACATCTAATTATTCAAACTGGCTAAGGGTAAAGTTACCCAGCATCACCTGTTCCTTCCAGCATAACTAATAAGATAAAGGCACTTAGTCTTGAGTCAATTGTCAGAAAATATGTGCACCTTGAGCCCTTAAGGTCAAGTAAAATAAATCGGACACACAGGTCTAAATATAGGATAGCTTGTCTTATATGAGAAACTTGAAATATAAATAAGGAGCAAAATAAAAAAGTAATAGCAAATAGGAATATATATCTTTTAGAAAATAGAAAGGGACCAAGAGATAGGAAGGAAGAGAAAAGATACAAAAAAAGAATTAAGATATATTATATACATGTAGCAACTACCTAAAAGGAATGTAGTTATTTCAAATATGTATGCCTCTCCTGAGAGAGAGAGAGAGAGAGAGAGAGAGAGAGAGAGAGAGAGAGAGAAAGTGTTCACCTCCAGGAAGAAGGCAGGCATCTCCAAGAGGATGCACGGAGCTCTGGGAGCTGACAGTGTCTTTTTTTTCCCAACCTGCATAGTGGTTACCAGGGCATTTGCTTTATAATACTGTGTTATTCTTTTATTTTGTGTAGTTTTCTACATGTGTGTTATGTTTTACTGCATATTTTAAAGTTTTTAAAAAATAAAGTAGTCACTGTAAAGGAAAAAAAATGAAGACTGTTAACAAGCTACCCTTTTGTCTTCTGGCCTTAGAGCTTCTTCATTGCTCACGTCCTTCCCTCTCCCCACCCCTCCCACCCCTCCCCACCCCCATGGCACGACCTGGTTCTTTTCTTGGGTCTCTAGTAACAATCTATCCTTTTCAATGGCAGTCATCTCCTCATCTGTTGGCTTTACCATAACTGAACAGTAATAAAAACTGTATTTTACAACAATAGGCCCAAGGTAGGGAATAAGGTAAGGAGTGGTAGTTTGACGTTCACCAGAATACAAGTCCTTTCAGGTACTGAGGGCATCATACATTTCTGCCTTCACGCATGGCCAGCTTCCTCTTGTCCGCATCAATGCCTCCAGAAAGCTTGAGGCAGGTAACAAATAACCACTTTTCACTGTCCTCTTTGAAGTTGTATCTTCTGAATCCCCAAATTAACATGAGGGATCTCGACTTTTAAAATCTGTTCAAATTCCAAGGAGTAAAATGAAAGTTAAGAAAGGAACTCCAAGTCCAACTGATATTTTCATCTCCCTGAATGGATCTGCAGGTTTTTCTTCAAGGTGAGCAATGACAGATAGCACTGAATGTCTCTACTTTTCACAGCATACGTTACAGCTGCTTATGGATGGGGATCCCTTCTGGGTGGTGTAGAACAGGAACAAAGCAGAGTGGCTAAGGCCTGGCTAACTTCTTGAGTGTCCAGCTTACACAGGGGAATCTCACACATTCTCATTTTACTTAAAGTTTTCTTTCTACAGGTACATGTTTGCAGTACTTAATGATTACATTCTCCATCGGGAGTTGGTCCATGGACACAACACATCTTAATTCTTTTCTTATTCTCTTCCCCTTCTTCCGCTGTTCCTCCATTTCTTGTTCTCCTTCCTTTTGTGCAGTTCTCTCTCTGCATTTCCTACTATCTTTTAATTTGTTCAGGATAGTATTTATATTTTGGGTTTCTCATGTAAGAGAAACCATGACATATTTAACCTTCTGTGTCTGATATTAAGACCAGATCAAAAAAATGGGCAAGTGAAATGAATAGACACTTCTCAGATGTACAAATACCCAATTAATTCATGAAAAATTTCATTATCTCTGATCATTAGAAAAATACAAATTAAAACTGCTCTGAGATTTCATCTTTCCCCAGAAGAATTGCTGTCATCTAAAAGAAAAAAAAGTGCTATTGTCCAGATAACAAAGAACAAATATCAAACATCAACTAACAAACAACCGCTGGTGAGATGTGGGAAAAAAGGAACCCTCCAGATCACTTGGTAGGAATATAAGCTAGTACACATTTTTGCTAAGACATATTATCTTCCTATTCTGCTCTTCCGTGTTCCTTCTGATCCTAGAAGATCAGGAAGCAGTTCAGCCAGCTTATTGTATAATCATGTGTCCAAGCAGAGCATGAGGTCTCAGTGTCTTCATTTAGCCACTCCAATTTCTAATCATGGATCTTTCAGAGCCTGCACCCGCTCACCCACTATGTGTCAGTACAGCAAGCTATATGGCATGAGTTGGCGAAAGTCGCACTCTGGTGAACACATAGAGTTTTTAGTTTTTTCTTCATATAGACTGGATGTGATGTTGAGATGATGGTCTCTGCATTGACTCAGTTTTCCTTATGCCCTGGAAGATGTGTGTGGTAGCTCTTTAAGATTGTTGAAGCATCTTGCTTTCTCAGGTTGCTATTAACTCACAGACCACAGTTGGTGGCTTAACCAACCAAAATTGCTGCATCACAGTGCTGGAGGGCACAGGTCTGAAATCACAAAGTCAGCAAAGTTGGTTTCCAGGATGCGGGGAGCCCTTCCGGTTGAAGCTGGCTGGCTTCTGCCTGTGTGATGATGTGGCCTTTCCTCGGTGTTGCATGCAGATCAGGACAGAGCAAGCTCTCTGGTGTTTTTACTTAAGACACTAATCCCATCACCAGGACATCACATGGCATGACATTATGTGAATGTGAGTATTTTCCAAATGTCCAGGTTGAGACATCATCACATTGAGTGTTAGGGGTTCAGGCTCTTTGAGGGGACATAAACATTTTGTCAATAGCAAGAAGAAACTGCCATATTCATGAAGGTTTTAGTTTGGGGTATTATTCAAAAATTTTTTAAAATTTTATTTTAAAGAGAATAAAACAAGAAGACAGAACAAAGCAGATCAGAACAGAAAAATATAAGCAACACAGCACTTTCCAACAAGACAACTGGATATTAACAGTAGCTACCATAATGTCTCTTTCTTTGTAATAGTTGGGCATGGCTTCACACACAATAATATCAAACATAACAAAATAGTATAAAACCATTCAAGACAATGAAAAAATTACAGGGTATTCTGAACCAAAAAACAGAAAATGAACAATGGCTACTATACTATCTCACTTTCCATAAAAAATTTGTTTATACTATCACATATATTAAAATCCAGTAAGACACAACATGATAGAACCAATGGTAATAGAAGAACAAAAGCATGGTTGGACTTCAAAGCAAGATGATATTAAACCAGCAATGGCTGCCATAATGTTTGTTTTCTTCAAAATAGCTGTTCGTACCATCACATATAATAAAATCAAACAAAACAGAACAAGACCATTCCAACTAATGAGTAAAAACATTGAAAGGCTTCAAAGCAATGAAATGGAGAATCATGATTAGCATAAAATCTTACATACTCTTACCATTTCTTACACTAGGGAGGCTACATGGTATTTACACATGTGAGTTTGGTTTATTTCACTTATGAGTATGGTCTCAGGTTACATCCATTTATTTATAAATATCTCAATGTGATCATTCTTCATAGCTGAGTAGTACTCCATTGTATAAAAATATCACAACTGTTTTACCCATTCCTCAGTTGATGGGCGCTTAGGTTGTTTCCAAGATCTGGCTGTTACAAATTGTGCTGCTATAAACGTGGGTGGACATACATCACTGTGGTATGATGTTTTCAGTTCCTCTGGGAATATGCCCAGAAGTGGAATAGCTGGGTCAAATGGGACTTCCGAACCCAGCTTTTTGAGGAATCTCCAGACTGTCTTCCATAGTAGTTGCACCAGTCTACACTCCCACCAACAGTGCAGAAGAGTTCCCTTTTTCCCCACAGCCTCTCCAGCATTTGTTGTTGGTAGTGTTTTTTATCATGGCCATTCTTTCTGGAGTGAGATGGAATCTCAGTGTGGTTTTAATTTGCATTTCTCTCATAACTAATGATACTGAAAATTTTTTCATGTATTTATTTGCCATTCATATTTCTTCATCTGAGAACTGCATATTCATCTCAGATGCCCAAATTATTCAAAATTAAGACAAAATACAAAAAGTGTCACTGAATCTCCTGTTCCTTTTCTGATTTTCTCTTTTCTTTTGTCTTTCCTTCCAATTTTTATCTTTTTCTTCTATTTTAATAGAATAAAATAGAAGTATAAAAGAAACAAAACAATACATGTAAGATTTATATTTAAAAATATGAAATGCTTAAGAAAGTGCAGTTCACATATCTTTAGATGTAGTTATGTAAACTCTAGCTTATTTGGAATTTGATTTCCCCATGGTAAACGTCAAGAAATTATTAAAAGCAAAATATTTAAATTATACAATGAGGAAGTGTCATAGGCAATTATCAGAAAGAGGCTAGGCTATGAAAATTTGGTTTCATTTACTCATATGTTTATGACTTTGAATTTAAATTATTCTAAAAATTAGGTTTATTGTATTGACTCCATTTGGGCTCCAGCCAGCTGATTTGGTGCCTGGCAAGAGCTTGTTTTCTGATTAACAGATGGTACTGTCTTTTCCTCATATGGAGGTAAAGGAAAAGGGTCTTTCCAGAGACTCTTTTAGAAGTGCAATTCTCCCAAAGGTCTTATCATCATAGGAATTTTGAAGGAACACAAAAACATAGATGATACTTTGAGGTATTCACTACTAAGTACACACTTTCAAGATACATTACTTGTCAGTCATGAACACACAATTTTATTCAGAAGTGGAAAATATTTTTGATTCAACAATGCAGTGAATATTCCACCACATAAGCAAATCTCAGCTCATCCCTTTATGCACACTTGTAATACTATTCACGATGCTACTGCCTAAAAAGTTGTATGTGAGCTCCATAGATGAATAACTTTTTCATTCAGTGTATTAGTTTTCTATTGATTTGTATCAAATTTCTACAGATTTAGTGTCTTAGAATAACAGCAATTTCCAGCTGAGGATGTAGCTCAGTGGAGGAGTATTTGACTAGATTTTGGGTTTGATCCTTTGTACTAAAAACAAAACAAAACAAAACAACAAAAGCAGAGTGACACCTATTTCTTATCTCAGTTTCTGAAATACAGAGGTGATAGCATAACATATTGAGATGATTTCTCTATTAAAAGTTCTAGTTGGGCTGGAATCAGTTTCCCAAGGCTGTAGTAGCCATCTGGGCTCCAGATCCTCTCTAAGCTTTTGGGTGAGGTAGCGTTGTCTTGTGGTTTTTGTATGACTCAGGCCTTTGTTTTCCTTCCAGCTTTGGCTGGGAAGGGGTCTCAGCTTCTACTGGGTGCCTGCTGCATATAACAGGTTTGTCTTATCCCAGACTGGGTTGGTGAGGGGGGCTGTGATGGCCTCTTCTGCATCATTTGGACAAAACTCTACTTTTAGGAGGCTCTATGATTAGGTAAAGCCCACTCTGATCACTTTGCTATTTTAAGGGCAATGAAAGTGGGACTTTACATCTGCAAAATACTTTCACAATCTTATGTAGATTAGTCTTTGACTGAGTAGCTTCTTTATCCATATAGATATAGATATAGATGATATAGATATAGATATATAGATATATATAGATAGATATAGATATAGATATAGATATAGATATAGATAGATACAGATACAGATATAGACATAGATATAGATATAGATATATAGATAAATGAGAAGGCTAATGTATGAAGTTTAAGGTAACTAGTTTTTCTGTTTTATTGGCCTTGGTACAACTAAGGTGGTATAATAAAATATTAATGGTTGTGTCACCCATTGATATGAATTAGATACACAGCAAATTCCCAATTTATGAATATTCGAGTAGTGAACTTTCACAGATATCAACAGACCTCCCTTATGAACATTCTTAGGTGCAAACAAATTGTGAAAATTGCTCATATTTTTACAGTTCTTGTACAGTGCTGTATTATAAGGTAACTTAAAGTAAAAACAGTATATTTACTTTGTTTTTGTGTGTGTCTGTTTTTTATGCTTTATATCATATATTTGTGGCAAAGATATATGAAACTAACTTTGTACACTTATGAACAAATCTGACCGATAAATGTTTTCCCTGGGGCAGAACTGGTTTGTAAGTTGAGGATTACTGTATTCATTGCAGTTAACAAATTTTAGGGATTTATTTTTTATGTTATTATTTTTAGTATATATATTGTCTTTATGCAAAGTTAAAACTATGAATGTTAATGTTTTAAAATTTATTCCTATTTATATACAGTATAAAAGGTTATGATTCACATTTTCCCACATAAACACAGAATTTTAAAAACCCATATTTAAAATTTAATGTTTTTATTAATAATTGCTAGGGAAATTTTTAGTTTTAGTAATTGCAGTTCTTTGATTGTTCTTTGTTTTGGGGTTCATGTTGAGTATTTCAAGAGCATTTTTAGAAAGAATTTATACACCTCTATTTACATTTATATATTTGAATTGGTGATTTGAAAAAAAGTATTCTCACTGAAAAAACATTCTAACTTGCCTTTCTGTGGATTAGTACTTCTTCTAGATATATTATTAGACTATCTCATAAGAGAGTACACCTTAGTAAAATAAGGTCATGTTTTCTAGTCACGGTTAGCCATTATTGTGAGAGGAAATATCGCTAACATTCTTAATGCTTAGCAGGTATAGTAGTAACTACAACAGGAAAAAGTTTTCTGATTTAATTTGCTTTTCTACTTGCATTGATATAATTAGAAATTATTTGTTTTGTCTGCTGTTGTTGATCACTTAGTTCAATCAGTGAATGGTGGAAAATCTTAAGCAAATTAAAATTCTAAAAATTGAGTTGCTGATAAGGTAGTGTAGATAATAGTTTTGACAAAAAGATGCTCAGATAATTGAGATTTTTAAATTAATAGCTATGCTTTGAACCATGGGTATAGGAAAGGAGTTTCCAAGCATCTATTGCTTATCAGAATTGAAGACAGAAGGAAGACACCACACTGGTGCTTAAGTTGAACACAGGAACTTCCTCTGGTTATCTGTTGCTATTTACCAAACAGATCCATGGCAGAGTGGCCTTAGACAGTGTGTCCTCATCTCTCATGGTTCTATGAGTTGACTGATGTAATGGACAGCTGTCTCCTGAGATCCCTTGGGTGGTAGTCTGAGGAACAGAGTCATTTGAAAGCCTGATTGGGCTAAACATTGAGGACAGCCAGTTTAGTGGACAGCCAGTCTAGAGGCTGGCAGCTGAAGCCAGCTGTGTGGGGAGCCACACTGGGGCTGTGGAATGGAAGGTCAACATCTGGCATTTCATTTGGCTTGGGCTTTGTTTTATACATGACAGCTGCCAGGCCTGTTAATGATTGTATCTGAAATTGGCACAAATTACTTATCCTGCATTCACTTAGCCAAAGAAACCACAGGGCACACTTACATTCAGTAGGGTAGAAAATAAACCTCTCTTGATGAAAAGTACAAAGTCCATATAGCAGAAGAGCATAGAGAATGGAAATTGTTGTTAAGTCACTCTTTGGAAAATACAAAGACAATCTGTAACCTGACTATATATACAGTCAACTGAGACACCATGAGTTATTCACCAAAGCTAAGGAAAAGCTAACATTTAAGTCCCATTTCCCCAGGTTTTTCATGCTCTTACAGGTAGTACATTTTAGACTTTTCATTATTTCCACCTAATGGTTAAAATAAAATTCCCTCTTTATCTGTGTTCCACATTTCCTTATTATTTTATTACTTCCATTATTTACCTTGTCCAATGTATTCAGAAAAAATATCCAACTCTAGTCCATAAGATGAACTTTGCTGTATAGCTTGAGAATTTTGTAGTAGAATCTGTATAAAACTGGTATTACGATCTTCATTTATTCTGAAACAAGTTTAAAGAATAAAAGAGTTCTTTCAAGGGACTTCTTGTTATCCACTGTATTTATAAGGCAAAAAATCAATCCTTGAGACCTGATTTGAGTTTATACTTCTTGCTGGGAATTATAAAGTAACAGCAAAGTTGATATTTATGGGGTGATAGGCACTGTGCTCAATGCTTTAAAATGTTTTATTTTATGGTGTAGATACTTTTATTGATGAAGACACTGAGGCTCAATGAAAGGAAATAATTTGACCAAAGACAAAGAGTTAGTAAATAATAGGGTTTGAGCATCTAAGCCTGAGTAGTTTCATGCTCAGTTCTCTTTAGTGTTAGATCAGGTAAAAAATTCTGATTTAGATTTGCAAATTGGACAATGGCTTTCTTAGTGACTCTCATTTTGGCTTAGTTTAAAAACAGTAACAATAGAAGTGACATATATTGGTTAGTATTTGAGGCATCTAGAATTCAGTTGCCAGTATAATATATTATACAGAGGATTCCAGAGCTACAGTTTTTATGTAGGCTTATATCATCCCTCAAGAAAAGGGTCACCTTGGTATCACATGAGACAGTAACACCTCACTGTGCCACAGAGGTTTACCTTTGCAGTATAGGCAGCCTGACCAGGGCTCATTACTGATCTGCTTTAGTCTGTCTTGGTTGCTTTTCTCTTATTGCTGAGACAAAATACCTGACACCCAAAATTAATGAAAGAAAGGTTTATTTATTTATTTTTTAAAATGTTATTTAAAGAGAAAAAACAAAACAAAATAAAGGGTAGCAACAATACAGAATTCCAAGAAAAAAAATGAAAACAACAACAACAAAAAAACCTAAGAAGTTATTACTTGACAAATTACATACTGACTTCTTGGAAATAGTTGTTCAAATTACAAAGTTAAAACATGTAAAGTACACATTCAAACAGTGAGACTGTTAACGGTTCTGCTCCACAATCTGACAAAAACAGAAATATGGTCATCCATCTTACACACTCAAATATACATGCAATTATATCAAAAGGGTAAAATTAAACACAACAAAAAAGAACAAAGTGGATCACAAGAAAGCAATGTAAGAACAAAAATTTCAAAACTAGACAATCGGAGATATTCACTCTCTATCATATTGACTCTTGTTGTCTTCCAAATAGTTGTCCATATTGTCACATATTGGGATTTCACATGAAACAACCCAGTATGGAATTGATCTGAGCAGGATGAGAAGGGCATTTTAGGTCTTCAAGACCAGACATTAGGGAAGCCAAGAATGGCTGTCATAGTGTCTCTCATTCTCCTCAAAACAGCTGTCCATACCTTAATGTGTGTTGAACTTAAACAAGGCAAAGCAAGCTAAGATCACTTTGAACAAAAAGTGATAGTTTTGCTGGACTTCACATCATGACATGGAATCAGCACTGGGTATTGTAGTGTCTCTTTTTCTTCAAAGTAGTTGTTTATTTCAACATGTGTTATATAGTTGGTTCTTGTAAACTGTTTATAAGCTCTACACATGCATGAGTCTCTACTTGTATATCTGTCATTTCTGTATTAGCAGGAAAAACAAAACAAGGCAAGATAAAACAAAACAATTCCTAGAAAAGCATGAGGCAGAAAAGTCACATAAAACCACAATACAAGGTGATCTACAATGGTTACCATGGTGTCTCAGCAGTGTATAACAACATTAATAAAAATGAAGCATTGAAGATATTGTAAGACTTCAAAAGCAAGTAATAATCAAACCAGAGTGGGTATC
>PVJX010017722.1:0-37822 GCA_004027295.1 Dolichotis patagonum | reverse complement strand
TTATTGGAATTTGAATATGTGTGATAGTTCAAACAAATTTTTTTCTTTTTTATCAAAAATGAGATATTATAATACCCATTGATCATTTTCTGTTATTCAGTTCAGAAAGCCCTGGAATTCTTTCACTATATGCATGGCTTTATACTATTGTGTTATGTTTGATATTATTGTAATTGAAACTATGCTCAACTATAGCAGAATAAGAGATATGGTGTTAGATACTGTTGATGTCCAGTTGACTTAATGTAAAGTACTGTTTTGCCTATGTTGTCCTCTTCTGATCTGCTCTGTACTGCCCCCTTTTGTTTTATTCTCTTTTAAATAAAAAAAAAGAAAAAAAAAAGAAAAAAAAGAAGAATGGAGTAGTGAGTACAGTTAGACTCACCTTGATGAAGGTGGGAAGTGCAGAGAAACTGAGATGTGTTGCGAGCAGGACTCATCATCAGCATGGCAAGGTCACTTTCTGTCATTTCCATCTGGGACCTGGTCAGTGAGGCCAGGTGGAACATCCAAGGGTCTCAGAGCACAGAAAGGGTCAAAGAAAAACAGAGACCAAAGTGGAGTAGGGGGAATTGCTGTGGGAAGTCTCCTAAGGAGTAATTCAGACTCCAGTGTCAGAAGAGGCAAAACTCCTGAAAACTTCTTTTTAATTAAATGCACTGTGTTGTCATAGTTGTTTTTGTCGAGTTAAAGTAGAGTCCTGATAAATGCTGATGCTTACTGCTATCAAATTAAAGAATGGGTTTTCTGCCTGTGCTTCAATAATACATATAATTAAGGTAATATAACTTCACTTTTAAATTAAGCCCCCTGATGAACCCAGAACCCAGCATGTAATAAACAAAGATGCAATTGATGCACACTGCAAAGAATGAAGGAGGTTGCTTCAAATAGGAATTAAGCATCCAGGTCACTATAGAAAATGCTCTGGGATTGCGGGAGTGGTGTGAACATCCAGTGGATAGCAGCATCTGACCAAGCCAGTTAGCTAAACCCGCAAAGCTGTTCATAAATGTAATTACAGGAAACCATGAGACACAATTTAGAGAAGCTAAGAAAATATGATACATAGTGTGTTAAAGTTTATGGATATATAGGGGTGTACATGCAGTGTATGAGTTTTGGCTGGTAACAGTATCTATGTATAGGAACACATACATATATTGTTATGAATAATATAAAAGCAAATGTATATTAGTTTATTTCTGCTTTCAATACATCACAGAAGAATATAGCTCATGTCCTAAATTTTAAATACTCACAAAGGGAAATATTATTATATTGAACATTTTCATCAAATTCTTCTTACAATAACATATAAAATATTAGCTATAATTTTAGCAATATTTTAAGGTGAACAATAATTTATTCATAAACTGACTTTTCCCAAACATTTTTTGCTTTACTTCTTTGATGTCTTTGTTCCTCAACCCGCAGATGATGGGCTTCAGTGCAGAAATAACAGTGGTGTAGAATATGGACACCACCATGTTGTGCTCCAAGGTGTTACTGACCTTGGTCTCATGTACATGAAAAGCACAAATCCTTGGAAATGGACACTGCAGTGAGGTGAGAGCCATGTGTAGAGAAGACCTTTCTCCTCTCTTCTGCAGAGTGTGTCCTGAGAACAGCTGACAGGATAAAGCCATAGGAGATCAGGACAATTACTACAGTAAACATCTCAATAAAGAAGTCCATGGGTGTGAGGAGGTGGGGCTCCAGCCTGATGAGTGCGATCCCCAAGTTGCCTACCAAGGTCACCATGCAGATTGATAGAAACAGTGCGAAGAGGATGCCTTAGAGGTCTGGGTCCTCAGAGGGTCCCTTAGGGTCTGGGTCCTAAGGGAATGAATTCTGCCAGGTCCTAAGGGACCCTAAGTGTCTGGGTCCTAAGGGAATGAATTCTGCCAGCTCTGTTTGGTTTCTGCCTCTGTCCTCTTTCCCATGGATCATTTGAACTACAATAAGAGAGACATCAAGCATTGTATCTGGTGAGATGTATACTGGATAGGACAATTTATATGTCTTACTGACACGTATAAATTATAATAGAAGCATAAAATTTTAGAATTAGTAAAATTTTCTTGGACATTGCCTCAAAAAATTGTGGATAAATATTTGGACTGACTTCTACTAATGAGTTTGAAACAAGGGATTAATTACTGTTGATTGTGATGACTGTTGACCTTCACTGTCTACTGAATAATTACAAGGAATTATACTTGAGAGATTATCATTATTTTAAATTAGAGAAAAAATTCCTTTTATTTAGAGCTTCTAGAGAAAAAACAATAAGAATTTTTATGGTACTTTGGGTATAAAATTACTTTAAAATATTGAATATTAAAATTCATCGACATTGTCAAACAAGGAAAATGTTTGAAACTCAAAGAATGGGGCATTCTAAAATTTTATGATCAAGGGAAAAACAGTGGATAGCACCATGCATGATATTTGGTTATACATCATTCCAATTTCTCCTTATCACTTAATTGTACATTTTCAGTCACTCCAACAGTAAGCACATAAAATTGCAAAAATGAATGAACAACCTTGAGGAAAAAAAGTAGTTTAGGAAGTACAGTGAAAATACCTGGAAAACAGATTCACATAGTTATAGTAGAAAATATTACATGCAGCATAAGTATAGTTAATAATTATGTGGCATATAACTCAAAATGCTAGAAGAAATGATTTTGAAGGTTTTCACCATATAAAACTAAGATTTGAAAGAATAACTGTTTAACTTCTTTTAAACTTCATTGAATATAAAAATGTGCAAAACAGCACTAGTTCCCATAAAAAGGTGAAGCTTTATATTTTCATGTATTAATTGAGAACAAGTTTAATTTATAATAATGAAAAATCATAACGAAGGAACACCACAAGTTGGCTGTGAAATTTTCTAGCCATGCTATTCAGTCAGAGAAATAATTTTACCTCCATTAATGTGAGTGGCAATCAGATGTATTCGCTATACATTGTAAAGAAACCACATATGAGACCAAAAGAAAGATCCCAGCCTAGGTCTAGTGCACTGGTCAGTCCTCCCAGTGCTGGGGCCCGATACCTGACACCTACAAGTTAAAGAAGGTCTATTTTGGCTCCCACTGTCAAAAGTTTCAGTCCATGGTCAGAGGGCACCATGTGAAAGCATCATGGCAAAAAGGCATGGAGAAAAACTGCTTCCCCACTTGGTGGCCAAAAATAGAGACAGACAGACAGACAGACAGACAGACAGACAGAGTCAAACTGCAGCAAAACCCCAGGGGCTTCTTTCCTACAGCTGTATCCCACCTCCCAGCAGCGCCTTCAGCCTGAACTCTTCAGTGAGTTAGTCTGCCAGTGAGTACAGTGTTTCCCTGATCCATTCACCTTCTGAAAGCCTCACCTGAAAACATAAGAGATTTTAGGGCATATTTCAGATCTAAACTGTAAACTGAAGTAGTTTAAATATCTGAGACTTCCTCCTCCAAATCAAATATAGGACCATCAAGGAAACTCAGTCTAGCCTAGATCTATTAATTAAAAATGTACGCAGGGGTGTCTATATCTAAATTAGTATTGACTGTCACTCAAACTCCACCCCCTCAGTGATTGCAGACTATTAAGCAATAGATTGACCTATGCAAAGCTATCAGTCAAACTACTGCTCAGAAGGTGAGACATGGTACTAAACCATCTGTCAATTACAGCAACACGTTATGTGGCACTGTTTAGAATAAAAACATAGAAGCGCATAGTCCAATACGTTTGTTGATAACTGAGAAAAACAATCTCCTGCCCTACACAGAAGTGTCTGTTAATGTTCTGCTCCATGCGGTTTTGTTTAAAGAGGGTTAAATTTGCTAAACAATATGAAGACACTTTCTAATAGTCATGAAATTATATTAATGGAGTCTATATTTGTACTTAGTCAGTGTAACTATCATTTTCCTAAACTATGTAGTCATTTAGGGTGACCCTATAAATATTGGATATGAGCATTAAAAACAGATCCATTGTTCTTAGAACTTCACTAATACTCCAGTACGTACTTGTATTTAGTGACACAGCCATGTATGTCTTGACAAAAAGTGTTTGCTGCTATTGAATACTGTCCTTTGTAGAAATCACATTCATTAAAATGAATCATTGCCAAAATACATTTTTCATTTCATAGCATGGATTACATGCTTTCATCTGCCCCTCTATTTTAATACATTCTATATTATTCTCCCTCATATTGTTGAGATTTTGCAGGCAAAATTCTACCCTAGAGATGATTAATTTGGTTTTTAAATGTCTAAGTCTCTAAAAATTCTAGTAGGATTTCCTGGGATAGTAAAATTGCATTTAAAACTCTGATATTTTTCTGACATTAAAAATGTCCTTAAAAATCATGCGGTTTGCTACTGCTTATATTTCTTCTTAGTCATAAAAATGGATACAGAGTTTTTTAGTTACTCAATGGTTTTGAAACTTAGGGTCAATAGAGGATAAGGATACTGAAAAGAGTGAGCTTTTTTTTTCAGTCAGTAGGTTATTTGGCAGAACTTTTCGTCTTTTTCTTATCTTTTTACTGCTTGAACTTGGTTTGATTCTGTTGTGTGTTGCTATTGTATGCTTAATATCATAAAAAACCAGAAAAACTACAAATCCATCTTCTTAGGAATGGCAGTTACTCTGATAGCCAAGTTTAGCCAGGAAACATAGTTAGAAAAGATGAAAGATACCATACACTGCCAGACAGAGAAACTAAAGCTTTTACACTTTTCCTGAAGCAGCAGAATTGTTCTGTATTTGGTAAAATTCAGTATTTTTTAATTTTTAATTAAAGATAAATATTCCAATTTATGATATCAGACTCAAATAAATTTCAAAATAGAGTCAATAAGTGAGATCCATAGCCACGAAGTTCATGTTATTTTCAACTTTAGAGTCTTCAAAATAGACTCAAGCGAAAGTGTTCTATCCTCTGTTATGTGGGGTGTGTTTTGGTCCCTGGTGACTCTGTGATTTTACTTCATTCTCATCTGTCTGTTTTTAATCCTTTGAAACTAATGAACTCTTGCTTATTTCTCTCCTTTACCCTTGGGATACCTGTGCCCAGTGGAGTATGAACTCAAGTCTCATCCTCTTAACCATCATTGAATAGTTAGAAGGATTGAGTGTAAGAAGTAAGACTAGCTGGATAATAGTGAGAGTGACTCAAGATAAACAATGAGTGTGAATGTTGTACACCAAATCAAGGAACATCTCACTTTAACATTCTTTTACTTTCTAGAACAAGAGATCTTACCAGCTTCTGTAATCTGATTTTAGAATTATTAGATTCATGCTTGTCCCAATATATCTTTCATTTAGAAGATACAAGATCTACAACAAACTGATCAGTATCTGATAATCATTTACATTATTTGTGCTACTTTAAGAAGAAAGTAAAATTAGTTAATCTCTCTCTATCACTTAAACTTTGCATTCAACTCTGAAAAGCATGGGGCTGTAACATTCAAACTGGAAATATTTGCTTATTATTCTGGAATCTTAATCTCCCATGGTTTTTATAGATATCTTTGATGAAAATATGAAAAGCTGATATTGCTGAGATGTGTGAAACATAACAGTAAATACTTAAGTGAATAAATAACTCCCACTTAGCTTTGGGTTAGTTATTATATGGAGACACACTGTGATAAGTTAAATAGATATAAGTACTCACAACTGATTTTTGTGTAGAAATTGAAGAAGGATCATGTAACTCTGTGAAGTCAGTGGTCACATGCACAGGTTCTGAGGGGTTAAAGTCATAACAGAGTGGTAGAATGAGACAGCTAGACAACAAAGAAATAATTAGGTGGTCAACAGCAGGTAATGAGAGGTAGTCAATCCCAGGTTATGAAGCATCACACTCCAAAAAGCTTCAGAATAAGAAATGATTTTTAATCATAGCCAGCATGGCACCAAAAAAGTATCAGATGATGAGTTACCTCCTGATTCTCAGATGGCAACCAATCAGAAGTTATCATGCAATGTTGTCTCCACAGAGCATTTTAAAATTTAACATAGGATATAGGAATTTTAAAGGAATTTGGTCCGTAGCAAAGAATCATTGACAGTTAACTTGCAATAAACTTATCATGAAGAACTTAAAGCTTAATGACCAAGCAACTATCATTTACTGGCCAACTAATAGAGGCAATCTGACTAGTAAAGATGCCATCTCAATGAACTGATGGCAATGGTGATAACTTATTCATCCCACCCTCTACCAGGCCAAAGTAGAAGTGACTAAGGCCAGATGATAACAGAAATTAATATTTATGGTGAAGTTGTTACTTGCTAAGTACCCTACTACACACATACACTTTCTTATGTATATATGCCCAAAACCAGGACCTGGAAAGGTAACTTTTCTGGATAGTTGATAGGGATTAGACCTAGGATTCAAGTAAAATTTTTCCTGGCTCCAGAATGGGCATCACTAACCATTTTTGTTTCCATAGCCTCAAAGTAGCAGAGTATCTGAAAAAGTCTTCTTTTGTTAAATATAAACTACACAAACACTAACTGATCAATATTTATTTAAAGTCATCTGGGGAATGCTGGCTGGATCTGGAGAAATACATGTGGTGATCTTGATGTTGATGCTTTCTGGGAGAACAAGTTCTCGAAAACTACTAGAAGGGGAAGTGGAGAGGCATTAAATCTCAAACTTAGTGAATTACTGTATATTACCACCTACTTTGGAAGAAGTACTTAATACCCAGTGCCTAGAATTTAAAAGAGCTCTCAGTGGAAGCGGTGATTTTCCTCTGGGGACTTAGGAAAATGTAAGATGGCAACAGTGATGGTAGAATACACCTCATGAGAGAGGGTACAAAATTTCTGTCAGGCGCAAGACAATCTTAACAAAAAATTCACCTCTGGTCAGCAGAGGTGCCAAATATCCCTTAAAGTATCCTTTATATATGACTATCTTATGTCAGTCTCCATGTTACATGTAAATGTACTTTAAATGTAATTATGAAATACAATTTAATAAACTTGATATAAAACACACAATTGTGAATTAATAAGTTAAATACCTCAAAACAGATAAAAGGACTTAGAACTTTAATAAAAGCTCTTCTAACTCTGGAAATTTTGTTTTCAAGTAAAATGTAAGATTTTTGAAAAGCTTACAGGGTGAACACAACAGCCTGTATTATAAATAATTGTATTTATGGAGATTTTGACTGAATGTCCAGTCAGCTGATCTTTTTCATTATATGGTGGTACCTGCTAAATTAAATAAAATAAACATTATGTTTAACAACAAATGAAAAAAATGAAGCTCCTCAATCTTCTAGGATATGAAATCCAAAAGGCATTCTTGCTAAAGAAAATACTCAAAGTTTCTTTCATGTACATATGGAAAGGAAATATCTATTAATTCTTTCCACTGAGAGCTTCCAATGACCTGTGAGTTTCCACCAAAAAATATTTTACTAGACTCATTTTCTCAGAGTGCAGGTCACAAAGGATATGGAATGAGGGTTTTTAAATAGGTGCTTTTTATTCTCTTCATAGATAAATACAAGTTTAAACAATGAATTCATACAACAATTTGTTTGTGGCAGCTCTTTGGTTTTGCTTGATATGAATCTTCATTGATATTATACAAAGAACTCCACAGTTAATGGGTACAACCTGTGTGTAATGGGTGCAACCCATTACACACATGAGGGTACAACACACCTTATATGTGTGCCATCACCCCTTCTACTATGGGTCCAGGAGGAGGGGACCTCCCAACTCTCATCAGCAGTGGGAAACAGATCAGATCACACTGGAGACCCCAGGCTGCAGAGGCAAGGTGATCAATTTGGTGTGGGTTTCTCAGCCCATTGCTTCATGGAGCACAAGTTCTGGTTGGTGCCAGGTCCCTGACATTCTAAATTTTGAAAGAGAGGGAGGCTGTGGGCTTGGCTTTTAGATATTTCATCCTTAATCTAAATTCAGAAGATACTAGGAATAGACAGTTGCTTGAATCCCTATTCTGCACACCTCCAACTCACAATAAAAGGTGCTGCATCAAATGTAGTGATTCACCAAGACTAAACAGTTAATTACTAAAACAAAGAACACACCCAGGATCTTCAAGCTCTAGTTCGCCTATTCCTTCCATATAGGCTTGCAAACTTGGGTCATAGAAATCTACTATGCTTTTTTGTTTTTATTTCCACCAAAAAATATTTTACTGGCCTCATTAAATGCTTAATTCTATTGACAATAATGCATTTTCTCAACATTCTACCCTTTCTTCAGGTGTCAGGCAGGCAGAACACTAGCTATACAAAACTGCAAAATATTAAGTGTTGTTTTTCTTTTTTCCCTTAGTTGCATCCTGGTGTTGGATTTCATAGCATGGCTTTGGTGAGTATTATCATAAAGTGGATGTACTGTGGAAATGAAATCCTTTCTCCTGGAAGGTTAGAGATAGTCTGCAATGCATCAGTGCTATGAAATAAGCACTGAGTATCTTTGAAGTCATGAGTATACACTCATCTGAAATTTTCCATGCATCTATTTGGTGCTCTTACTCCTTATTCACCACATATCTACACAAATTTCCGACCTGTAGTTTGTGGCATGGTTTCTTTTCTTATTATTCAGTTTTTAAATTTCTTTGTGTATTATGGATACAATTTCTTGATCAGAAATAAATTCTTCAAATAATTTTCCCCCTACAATTATTTTTTCATTCTGTTTTCTGATTGCCTTAAAGTATGAAATGATCTACACATTCACAGCAGGAGAAAGAACTGAACAGTAAGTAGCTGATATAAGTGTTTTTATAAACTCTTGGGATAATTTTTGTATTTTGGGAATCCCTTTCTTTGCCATGATTGATTATATTCTATGCAGAAATTAAAACCAAGAAACAAGACTTTCACCGTTTTTAAATCCTTGGATTTAGGGAGAAAACCTTTGACAAATGACCACAGCCCTAAGAAAAACACAAGCAATAAGCCAATTAAGGCAGATGCAGGTCCAAATACTCCATTTTTTAAACTCTGAAATGAAGTCAGAGAAAACTGTAGATAAAATCACAGAAATACTGTTGGCATAAAGGATTATTTAACTCAGTCTGGGATTGGTTCATTCATGTTAGCAAAGTCTTACAAGGGCTAGGTGTGTCTAAGCTTCTGGAGACTTACATGGAGGACATGTAAGTCCTCGCCAACTGTGAGTTTGTTGTGTTTTATTTGCTTTTTTACCCCCTCTGAATCTGCTGCCACCAAGAACAAAATCAGGAATATTCAGATCCAAGGTCCAAGGATGAGAGCTGACTCACGTTGTGCTGGTGACTAACTGGCCTGTAAGCCTTAGGACTCCTTCCTGTTTTGCCTGCAGCTTTCCCTCTGGTCAAGGGGTTGATTTCACAGGATCCCTTTGGTCTTGAGCCATGTATAAAACACGACAGACATCTATGGTCTACAACTTCACACATTGACATCTTTTGGGTCATCAGATAAATGATACTGCTCTGAGACCATGGGAAAGATACAATTTGGAGCAATCTTCAAAGTGCTTTTTAGAAAGACTGCAATGTCTACAGGTTTAGTGTACCTACACCTACTACATTTTTTTTCTTTCCATCTTAATTAAACCAAGATCTTTTCCATGGGGCTCAACTTGTTTCAACATTATGCCGAGGCCTTTATCAAACAATAATCTCCTTAACCCTGATTTCTGAATGATGGACAAATTGAGATAAATATTTTCTCTGTACATTTTTTAAGGCTATAAATCAAGATGTTAGATATTAGCCTTATAAGGTCAACCCAGCAAACTTGAAACTTTGAAAAAGCTACAATCACATCACACTTTCATCTTGAACTATTTTCAGTCAGCAATCTGTCTACACCCTTCATCTGGAGCTATATAGTTAAATGCTACAGAAACAATGCTTCCTGTAACGTATACACTGGCCACATTTATCAAGAATTCACCAAAGAAGTCTAGAGATAGAAGAACCAGGGTTTATTGAACAGACTTTCTAATTGTGTCACTGCACATGAAAGGCAGTTGATTTAGTTTAACTTTACTCAATCATATTGCAGATTTCCAGAAAATATCATTGGTGTAACACAGAAGAAAAATTGGACAGTAGTAGAATTTGCAGGGAAACAATGGAAAATTTTTATCTTTGAGTTTATTTTGTAATCAAATATAGATTGTAAATGCCTTATGAAACACAATACAACTTTCTTGGCAATTTAAATATAAGTCAAAGGTGCATTATAGCTGAAAGAGACATTGCCTCGAATCTCATTTGTAAAGCTTTAATAAGTAACTTCATTGCTAAGAGATTGTTTTCTTCTTAATTTGTTTCTGTATTAATTCAATTAAAAAACAGTAGTTTAAATTTCTTAAAATTCTTAAGATAGCAAGAGATGGGCATTTTCCTGTTTTAAAAATAATGGAAATAATGATGTCAATGGTCTTGTAAAAAAAATCAATGATTAAAAAAAAATCCAAAGACTTCATTCTCTATGGACTATTGGTAAACATTCACCTTTTTGCACTATTTAAACAAGAGTTCTGATGTTGGTTTTGCTATTTTTTAACCTAAGTAACTTTGAACAATTTATATAATCTCTCTGAGACAGTGTCTTCATCCATTAAATGAAAATGGTAATGCTTACATTTTGGGATTTTCCAGAGGTCTTATTATGATCACTATAAGGTATCTGTCAGTTAAAAGATAATTAATGAACATTAATATCTTATACTTCACTCTTCATTTATATACCATCAATGTGTTACAATAAATTGAAGACACTAAATATTTTAGTTTCCAGCCATTTGGTGGTAGATCTGCTTACATGAATATGTAAAGGCAAGAGAAAAATAGATATAAGTTGAATGAATCACTATTCTCACCATAAGTGTCTAATATAAACCCTTTGTTGTTGCTGTGATTGCCTTTCTTCATCAGTACAATGAGAGCTATTATTTATACCTTAATCATATGATTGGTTCACAAAAGTAAGAGATCAATAAATGCTTATGTTTGAAAACTAGATTTTCTTTCATACATTAAAATCATATTACAATTATAACAAAATGACAATGGTAAACATGTTGATTGTGTTCTCTATATTAACTGCTTGTTTTTATATCACCAAAGAGTTAGTATTATTGTACTATGGGCTGTGAAGAGTAACGATTGGAGGTGTCATGGTGATATGAACCTGGAATGTAATCCTGCTTCCTCTGTTCTGTACCTGTGATCCCAGAAGAGAATTCATCTAATAAGGTATGTTCAAGATTGGGTGAATAATATGAGATATGTACCTGATCTCATGGAGTTTGCACTTATAAGGAGATAAATTCAATCCAAATACTCTGGAACATACAAAAAACCAATAAAATTTAAAAGAGAGCCATAGGCAAAGTTTATATTAGCTCAAACATCCTTTTTCAGGAGATGAGCAAAGGTTCATGAAGGATCAAGCCCTGGATTTGTGTCTGGATCATCAGCCCAAGTTGCAGATGGAATCAATGAGTTCAGAAATACAGAGCTTAGGAGTGAAATACAGTTAACAAAAGCAAAGTGTCCAGATACAATGGGGCATGTCCAGCAAGCCTTTGGACTGAGAATCTACTGGAAATGTTTGATGGTGAAACTGGATCATGGCTCAGTGGCATGATACCAATTTCAGAGCATGAAAATCATCCCCTGGGGAGCAGGAAGTCTACCTTCTGCAGATTCTAAAAAACATTCCCCTTTAGCTCCTGAAATATGTCACATATCTGTCAGCAGAAAAGCTTGTAGGGAAACCAGCATAGAATCAGAGCCAATAAGCAGGGAAATCCAAATAGACTGGCTTTTTAAATCACATCTATTGGTACAGCTAGCATGACTTTCTTAATGGGTTTTGAATAAAACTCTGATAATCAGTGCCAGGTCATGTCTTGTCCCAAGAGAATTTAGAGTCATATCTCTGCCTTCAAGCTTTGCCTTGGCTGGATTCTGGAACTTCCAGACTCTACAATACCTATGTATCTTGCACTGCTACCTTTCTGCCTTTTTGTGTAGTTCCTTATTTCAGGAACTACACAGTTGCTAGAATCCTTTATTATTTATGTTCTCTTTCCCAAATCACTTCTCTGGTGTTATTTCTCCCTGCTCTATTTCATGTTCCAGATTCCACTCTAAAAATTTATTTTTGACCTTTACCTTTTCCTGTCTCTCTATCCATGTCAACATTATTTAAGATTTATACAGGTTTTCCCCATCAGAATACCAAACTCTAAATAGACACTTAAAGACTATTTGTGGAAAGCATAGTGTGACAAGCAACACTGTTGACTGTACTACTTTCAAAAACCATATGAGAACATGGAAGGAATTGGTGGCACCTGTCTGTTTAACTCTGTTAAATCAAGTGTTTAAGAGACACTAACTCTTCACCAGATCTGGCTTTAGGAAACGAACCCCAGCCCACATTAAAATCACTGTTATGGTGGGCAATCAGCCAGAGGCCTTTCTTTGACTCTCCTTGGAAATAAGAGCAACTATCTCCATTTTGGGTAAGCTTGGCCCTATCTCCATGTATTGATATGTACAGAGTTGGCTAGGCTATTCCTTTGTCCCTTCAATTGGCTTTAGGCAATGAAAACTGGGCTGACTGAGGAGTCAGTGTGTCATCTCTGAAGCGAAGCAACAGGTCAGTTTTACCCCTCCCAGTAACTCCCCAAATACATGGTTGAGCTGGGCAGGATGAGGAGTGGTGTTCCTCACTGTCCACTGGGATCCAGTCTTGTGACAAAGGCTGTGACTTCCCAGGGCAAAAAGGATTGTACATCATAGTTGAAGCACCAACCCCGAATTATTAGACACTACCTCAGCTGTGTTACGTGGATTGCTCTCCCTGCATTTTTTCCCCCTCTGCTTAGCACAGAGGTGGTCTCAGGCCTCCTACTTAGCCCAGCTCATGGTAGTCATGGCTGTCACATATTTCCCACCATTATCACTGTCACTCATCCTGAGCAACTAACTTCATGGAGAATTTATTAAACCAGACTTGGGCTCTGTATGTGGCCTTTGTTCTGGAGAACACCATCTTTGTAGGACTTAGTACCCCTTGGCTCCCCACAACTGTGTATATGTCTTAGTGTCTTTATTCTAGCCGTGGCTGCACTGGAAGTATCCAACTGAAACTAACTCACTAGAATTCCAATAACTCCACCTGGGATTACAGATGTAAACCTCCCTGGACCACGATGAGAATGAGAAAGGGTTCTCTATAATTATGAATGATGTCCTCTGATGACATCTGAAATTCCCCACTTTCAGCTCTGACCCTAGCCATTCCCTTTTACAGCCTGCCTTCCAGTAGCACAAGGCTCTTAGAACTCACCATGACATTTTTCCTTTTCACATTTTTCTTATCCTAATAATTATACTCAAAGACCACTGATAGGCTAGTAAAATAAATTCTGATTTAAAAAACTTTTCAGTCATTGTTTTTGCTTTTTTATTTTAAAAAGAAAAAAAATAGAAAAGATATAGAATTTCTAAACAGGATAATAGGAAATTAACAATAGTTAATATATTGTGTAATGTTATATTCAAAGTAGTTGCTCAGATTACAAGACACAATCATGCAAAATTGATCAAACCACATAAGCACAAACCATTCTTTTCAATGAAGGGAAAGATATTAGTGGTAAAATTATCTTAACTATCACATATTTTCTTTTCTTTTCGTTTCCTTCTTTTTTTTCCATAAATCATTCTGAGATTCACCCTCCAGTATTTTCAGGTCTGTAAATTATATGGTTGTTATTAGAGCTCACAAAGATAATAGCACTGTAGCCAGATGAACCCCTTGTTCAAGTCAGCTTGGGTGTTTCTCAATTGCCTCAGAATAAATATTAATAGTGCCTTCTTTGTCTCTCAAAAGTGCTCTCATTAACTTGCAAATACATGAGAAAGTAAAGTATAATGTGTTTATGTACATTTGGGCTTAATGCATGGCGGCTAGAGATATGTTATGCATATAATTCCACAAGCTCAAAAACATCCTCATGTTAATATGATGGCTCCCTCAGGAAAGTTTGAGAGGTTGAGAAAACTCATTTTTTATTCTCGTATCTTGGGGTACAGTTAGTAAGCAACAAACAGTAATTGAACAAATGAATTACAGGAACCTTACTGATGAATCCTAGACCCAATTCTGGATCTTAGGAAACTTACTGGAAATACTGTATATATGAGCTGTTAGGATTCCTAAAAGAATGTAAGTGACCCAACTTCCCAAACCATTAAATGGGAGTTGTGGAAGTTTACATGGGGTACCAGTGTGCTCTCAACTTACAAGTAGCAGAGTCAGAATTAGAAAATAATGTTTTGATTCCTACACAGTAGTTTACAAAATAAATGTATAGCACTGTAGAGATTGACAGTCACAATCATATCTTGCAGAAGTTATAGGGACACCTCTATAAAAGGCTGGATTCATGGCTACCTTTAGTCTAGAGATGAGATTAGATTCAATAGTCAGTTTCTGTGCAATACTGTACAAGAAAACACTGGTTCAAAGATCTACTTTTCAAAAAAGAAAAAGATCTACTTTTCATGTGACCCTACTGGGCAGGAGCGTTACAAGGTAAGGTGGCTGGAGAAATCAGAAAAGCTGGAATACACAAAGAAATGAAATATAAGATGGCATCCAAGAAGCATTTCCAATTTCAGATCATGCTGAAAAGGTGAAATCAACTCAAGAAAATCACTTCCACTGTGAAACTAATTCCACTACAGTATTCTATAATCCTCATCAGTTCTAACTGGGAGGCTAAATGACTATTTTATATTAATAGAAAGGCCCCGACTGAGAATAATGGTAACATGATATAAGAAAGCAGTGTTTATTGTATCTTTCACACCAGATGGATGACATTAAACCTTTCTACATTGCATTATTGTCCTTTATTAATCAGACAAATAAAATGGTGAAAAAGAAAGTCATTTGAGTATGCATTTTGATATAGAGCAAATTTATTTTCAGAGCTGAAAGAAATGCTGAGACATAACTCAAAGACAAATATATTGCCCAACAAATATTCTATTTATAAGTGAAAGAACTGAGGTTCATAAAAATAATCTTCCATGTATCATAGCTAATTTAGAATATCAATATTACATATTTTCTCTTTTACATATACTTACAAGAGGCAATAATACTGACAAGTAAGGTAATAAGAATACATAGTTTATGACAATAGACTACCTTGTAATTTATTCACTCTATACTTTTGTTATACTGTGATAGTATATTTTCTCTCCATAATGTCCTTATAGTACCATAAACCCAAGTAAGTGATAAGAGGAAATTATGTAACTGGATATTAAATAATGTGCAGGAATAACATTTCATCCTAGTTTGTATCTAACAATGAATGTAGCATATAATTGTCCACTTATTAAACTATTGTATTTATGTGTTATGTCAAAGGAAACAAACATATCAAAATTTTACTTGAAGATTCTTAGATTATATTTATTTTAGGGTCAGAAGTGTCTGGATCATATTATTTATTTTAGTCCACTAAATTCTTGATTTTTAACAACTATGAACTAGTCAAAAATGTGTGGATTGGTAAGGTAGTTGATACAAATAATGAACTGCTAAAAAAAATTCATTGCCCATTTTTTACAAGTTTTGCATAAACAAGACCTCATGAGAATGATTTTGCAAGTTGTATAAATTATCAGTTTATCAATTTTCAGAGGTGAGAGGGAGTTTTGTAAATAATAACTTTCAAATTGTATACCTCCATAGACTTTTTATTGTTCTTTTGAAATATAGTGCTAATTTTATCAAGTATATATAGCTAGCTTTTTAGATGATATTAGGGAGAATATCAAATGTTATCTTTTGCTTTACATAAGTTGTTCAGAAAAAAAATTGTGACTGCATATTTCAAACAAAACTGCAGCTATTAAGCAAATATATAAAATGGTTAATTATTGGTACAACAAGAAACACATAAAAATAACAAAAGCTATTCTGTAATGAAACTGACTAATCAGACATATGGAGAGATGAAGCTGTCAGAAAACTGGGGGGGAAAGATAGAGTTTAGGTGAAACTGAAGTACTTTAGTGTTTCATGGACCCATTCTAAGGGAGAATTGTATGTGTGCAAATCAGCATCAAATCTAACACTAAAATCAGATGCATGCAGAGTCCTGATTCCTTATCAACTGCAAAGGTAACACAAGCATGGGATGCTGCAGCTAAAAACACTTACTCTGAAGGTCTACATATGTGTTGGAAATAGATTTCTCTATATCGAAGTGACTCAGGTACTCTGAGATGGAGACCTGATACAGAGTCTAGGATGTCATACAAGCACAGAACGGCCTTCCCTCTGTGAGGGAAGTTGCTGGGCAATGTAAGGCTCTGCAGAAACACTTCTTCCTGTTGAGTTTATAAGTGGATGTTGGATGTCTTTCAGGAAGGGCCAAGCTAGTTTCCTCTCCCCCTTCTCACTCAGAAGGCAGCTTTGTCTGGTTAGAGGGGAGCATGGTGCCTGCTGAGCACTTCTCACATTCTCTGCTTTGTAAGAGCTCTCTTCAGAGCTCCTTTCACATCCTGGTTCCTCAGGCTGTAGATCAAGGGGTTGAGCATGGGTGTGACCACAGTGTAGAACACCGCGACAACCTTGCCCCCAGCCCTGGAGGACTTGGACTGGGGTCTCATGTACATGAAAATGGCTGTGCCATAGAACAAGGCCACCACTGTCAGATGGGAAACGCATGTGGACAGTGCCTTGTGCCTCCTGGAGGCCGAGTGCATCCTCAGGACAGACAGAAGAATCCGAGCATAGGAAACAACAATGAGGAGGAAAGGGACGAAGACGATGATGATGCTGAAGATAAAAACAACCAGCTCTGTAAGTGACGTGTCAGTGCAAGCCAGCCTCAGGACTGTGGGCACCTCACAGAAGAAGTGATTCAGGACATTGGGCCCACAGTAGGGCAAGGTCAAGGTGAGGGCATTGATAACCATGGAGCTCAGGAAGCTACTGCACCAGGACACAGCTGCTAGTTGGACACAGGTGGTTTGGTCCATAATGACAGTGTAGTGAAGAGGATGGCAGATGGCTATGTAGCGGTCATAAGCCATGACACCCAGAAGCACACATTCAATCATCCCGAAGGCCAGAGAGAAGTACATCTGAGTAGCGCAGCTGGAGAAGGGAATAGTCTTCTTCCCCCCTGCCATGCTGGACAGCATTTGTGGGACGTTGGTGGAGGTGTAGCAAATGTCCAGAAAGGACAAGTTAGTGAGGAAGAAGTACATGGGGGTTTGAAGACGAGGCTCTATGCGGATAACAGCGATGATGATAAGGTTCCCAGTCACCGTTAATAAATAGAAGAATAGGAATAGAACAAAAAGAATGAGCTGGGTCTCAGGCTCAGATGAAAGTCCTAGGAATAAAAACTCAGTCACGGTAGAGTTCGTTTTCCTTTTATCCATTTTCCACACCAGCACTCTGTCCCAGAATCACCCACTCACCTATAGACAAAATCAAGTTCCCGATATATCAGTTGGAAGGCTAAAGACAGTAAGAAGGAAAAGAGACATCTTGGTCTGAGAGTCCTCATAGTATTCAGGCCAAGCCTAAATTTGTCGACTTTCACACATGATCAGGGATGCTTTCTGAGTGCTTAAAATGCAAACAACAGTGGAAGCCATTTCTAAGGATTTGAAGGAATCAATAAAATAATGTGTTCAAAGAATCTTAATGACTACATATAATAGGAAGTCTTACTTTTCTTGGAAATTCAATTCCCTAATAACAGCTACTTTGGAGAAAGAACAGTAGCTAAAAAGATCAGACACACTAAAGTGATGAGGTCCATTTCCTGAGAGCTTGCTAGAATCCACCCTGTGCATCTGTGCCCTCAGTTGAAGCACTGTGTTAGTAAGTTTCACTATTTTCTACTTCACAACGTTTAAGAAAAACAACCTAAATAATACAGGCTCATGAAGAAGCCTAGATATTATCATAGTCCTGAAAACAGGGGACAGCTGGTGGGCTTCACCTCCATCCACTTGTTTCTTTTTTCTCAAATTTTGTTGTTATGTTTTGTTTTGTTTTTGATCTGTAGCTGATTCTCCTCATTTGTATAGTGGGACCAAAGTGGCATCAAGCTCAGAGAGCTGATGGCAGGATTCGGTGAGGTAACATATGAGACAACAGAGTTAGGCATAGACAATAAAGGCTCAGTGCCTGATAACTATCGTCAGAATGCCAGGTGGTCTTTATCAGAGGATTTGTGTTAAGTGCACAGAACAAGGATTAGTAGCAACCCTCAAATATAAATAACAGGGAAAGGTATGTCATTAATACATGAAGAAATTTGTCAAGATTATTTTGGGTAATTACTAAGCACAGGTGCGAGCATCTGTGACACCCACATACCCAGTATGTCTACATCATCCACGTCACTTATATGGGAACAAGACCACATAAAAATAATGGCTTTTGCTCTGTGCCGCTATGCATTTAAACAAAGCAGTACAGATGACAAGGAACACAAATGTTTTGGTCCAGCTCCCAAACACAGCTCATGTTTGGAAAATTCAAACACAGGACAGTCCCACAATTCCTGGGGCTGCAGCTGCCTCAAGGACCCTCTTCAGTTACTCCCATGGTGGTAACTGCGGAAAGCCAGCAAGAGCCCATTCTGCTGCACAGTTCTCAGTGTTAGACCCATCCCATTCCCATCAGAACGCACAGCGTTTTATCCTGCACACAAGCTTCTGTGAAGGACAAATCCACTTGGAGTAAAAAATGAAGCCAGAAAGCAGAATATGAAGCCATTGTCCACTTTAGGTCAGGTTATTTGGCATCAGATGGATACAGACTTAAGCATCTTCTGTATTATATGCATGACTGATTAATATTTCCATTGTGCAAATTACAGGATGAAACTTAAAATATTTCAATCAAATTAGCCAGGTTCAATATGCCTTCATAATGTCAGGAGTTGCAAAAGCTAAATCTAACCTTTTTAATACACATCAATTATTGAAGTGAATATACAGTTATCTCCAATGTGTTACTAAATCATTGCCTCTTTTCAGATAAATGCAATAAATAGCATTAATGTTATTGGGTTTTAGTAACACTTTATTTTCCCAGGACAATTTGGTGTATGGGTTAAAATCATACACTGAATCTATACAAGAAAAACTATAATAGGAATCCTGATTCCTTCATTTTGCATGTGATTACTTAGGGGAAATTTCTAAACTACTCTAAACTCATATTTGTCCTGTGTTAAACAAGAACTAGGCAGTTGCTTAATTCATGAGACTGTCTTGGTGATTATGGTAGAAATTGTAGCTAGAAGTTTTAGCAAAGTGTCTGGCGCATCATCGGTTCTTGATAAATTATGAGTAGTTGTATTTTATAGAATCCAGGTTGATTCAATTTGCTATCAATTAAATTGAGATCTCAGTTCAGAAAGTCTACTGGATGTAATCATATGCAACATGATTATATGATAATCAATGAAATTCTTCCTAGAGTATAGTCATTGAAAGTCTTCTTAAATTCATCCCGGCCACCTCACTACAATTTATGATGTTTTCATTGAGCATCAGTTCATTTATAAATAAAATTCTTTTTTAATAATCATTGCTAAAACTAATATAAGAACTGAGAGATGTTCAAGGAGTAGGAATAATAAAGATTATATATCACCGTATTACCATAATTAGCTAAGAATATTAAGAAAGGTTACCAAGTAGAAAAAATACGACTTACTAATGAATCCATCACTAAGGTATGAAAAGTGTTATAACTTTATAAAATAAAGACATCATTTGAAGTGCTTAAGAATTACACTGTATATCATAACTTTTCACTTAGTGTTTAACAAATCCTATTGAATAAATAATTGAGATCAGTGTTTGACAAAACTTGGAGGAGGAAAGAGAATGTGAAGACAGGACTCCTGATAGAAACTCCATGCCGGAAAGGGCAAGAGCTCCATGCTCAAAACGAATATTAATACCATTTGAGTCTCACCGAAGGCTATCAAATTACCTTTTCCCCAACCAAAACCTCTCTGGATAAGAATAAAATCACAAAGAATAAAAGCAACATTAATAGCTACCTACTAAGATTTTATATTACACAGTAAGCATTTTATTACCTACTTTGCAGATAGATGGTTGATTTCAGCCTCCCAGGAACTCTGAAATGTATTTATACTCATTTAAAAATAAAGATATGAAGATCAAAATCTCTACACAACTTTATCAAAATACTCAGTAGGTCATGATTTTAACTCCAATCTGAGGAATTCCAATATGCTTTTCAACTAACTCAAAGTTTATATCACATTACTATCATTTTAACAGAGTCTGTGAATATAGGCATCTGAAGAAAACAAACCTGAAGTCATTAGTACAGCAAGGCAGCAGTCTGTTTACTGCATGTCTTCTCCCTACGTGCATGTGAATAAAAGCCTACAAAGACAAAACAGGTGATACTGACATGAAAGAAACACAACTCTGTGGATATAAAATAAATCTCCTTTCATAACTACAAATAAGACATGCTATAATTCAATTCATCCCTTTAATGGATTTTAAAAGTAAGATGAATGCATATGGAATGAATTTGCCGTCACCTGAGGTTTTTTTTTTTTCATTTTAGGGCCTTGGACTGAATTTTAAATTCTTCAGGGAAAGTGTCCCAGACTAACAATTAAAATTTAATTATTTTTGTAAGAAATTCTTGGCTGATGCATTTTTTTGTCCCTCCCCTCAACACACTCTTCTACCCCTTTATATGAACATTTTTCATGTTTTAAATATGGCATAATTTCTGAATGAATACAGTGTTCCCTTACTTCTTCACTGCTTAGCACCTACATAATTGTGCATATGTAAGGGGTACAATAAGATGCCTTGATCTATGTATGCACTGCATAAATATTCAATAAAACTAATATATATATATATATATATATATATATAGAGAGAGAGAGAGAGAGAGAGAGAGAGAGAGAGAGATCACTCAAATGATCACAGAGATCACTGAAATTTTTTTGCTTCTTTGTTTGGTACCAGAATTCAAACTCAGTACCTTTCACTGCCCAGGCAGGCTCTGTACCACTGAGCTAGCCCTCAAATATTTTTCTAGTCTAACTGAAACATCGTACTCTTTGATCAACATCACTTGTTTTCCAACACTTCTTTCCCCACTCCAGCTCTGGTAACCAGCTTTCTATGTTCTGTTTTGTTGTTGTTGTTTTTGTGTTTTGTTTGCTTTGTCTCACTATGCTGGTCTCACTATGCTGTTCAGGCTGCCCTTGAGCTCACTTTGTGGTCCAGGTTGATCTTAAGCTCACAATCATCCTCTTGCCTCAGCCTCCCAAGTGCTGAGATTACAGGCTTGGGTCACCATACCCAGTTTATGTTGTTTTTATGACATAAAATTCTTAAGATTTCCTGAATAAGTGAGGTCATTTAGAATTTTCTCCCTGAGTCTGGATTATTTCACTTAGTATGATGTTTTCTAGTTCCATCCACATTATTTAAATGCCAGCATTCCTTTTGTTTTCCAGGTTGTATAGTGTTTTGTTGTATACATATATACCACATTTTCCTTACCCAGGCACTAATTAATGAATAGACTGCTTACATATCTCAGTTACTGTACACAATGCCAAAAAGAACATGTGAGTGCAAATCTCATCAACATATTAATTTCATGGCAAGGGGTAAGATTGCTTGATTATAATCTTTTTCCATGTTTAGATCTAAGAGAAAAATTTATACTATTTTAAAAAAATGGTTATACTAATTTATATTTCCAATAGTGTACAAGTGTTCCCTCTTCCACCTTTTTACTTGAATTTATGCATTTTTGTTGTTAATTGTGGATAGTTATTTCATTAATGAGGGATAAGGAACAATTCCTTCAGGGTTAAATGCAATCCTTCAAGTAGAACAATCACAAGACTGGTTAGCTTGCTTCTTGAGAATCAGAACCGGTAATTTACTCAACAAATATTATTTGTCCCTACTCTGAGCTGGATATGGATCAAGCACAGCCTGACAGCATAGCAGCATGGAAAGACCTTGTCCTGAAGTGAAATACTATTTAAAGAAAAAAAAAAAGAAGACTGGGAATGTAGCTTAATGCAAATATTAGAAAGAAAGAAAGAAAGAAAGAAAGAAAGAAAGAAAGAAAGAAAGAAAGAAAGAAAGAAAGAAAGAAAGGAAGGAAGGCTGGGGATTTAGCACAGTGGTGCAAGCACTCGCCTGGCAAGCGTGAGGTCATGAGTTCAACCCCCAATACCAAAATAAGGAAAACAAAGAAAGAAGAAAAAGAAGGAAGGGAGAAAAGAAAGAAAAAGAAAGAAAGACTTTTGAAGTTGTAGCTCAGTTTTTCCAAGTGATTACTCTCATAGAATATCTTGCTGGTTTTAAAATTAAAAGGCCCAAGTATTTTTATAAACCCCATGATCACTATTTTCCTTATGGTAATATCACAGCCAATCATTCTGTGCCTTGCCCTCTGCCCACCCTTCCAGCTATGTGAATATTCATGGTGTCACCACAGGCCACGTCTAACCAACATCCCATTTCCATGCCCTCCATAGAGTTAAACGTGCGAGCAAACCGGTCCCAGATGCCCAGCATGAGGATGTGATTCCAGGGCTGGGATTCCAATAACCAGGCCTGATGTCCCTCAGTCAGGTCCAGAAACAGGGGGCTCACTCCAGTGAGTCAATTGGGGAAAGTTTTCACAGAAGAACTATTTACAAAAATGTGGAAAGAGCATGGAAAATCACAAAGTACCTCTTAGTTTTATCATAACCAAGTCAGAAGGGAACAGAGCAAGGTGAAATCCTAGGACACTCAAGGAAGGATGCACCTATCTGTAATGACGGTGCAAAGCTGGGGCGGGACCCACAGAGGAATGTGGCCCATCTCGACCTTGGGAACAGCAGCCTGGACTGCCAACTTTTGTTCCTTTTTCTCTTCACTTCCCACTTTGGTCCCCATCGTGGTACAGTTTGTAGCGTTTAGTCTCCTGGATGAGAGGGCAGAAGGAGAAACAATGACAGTTGATTCCTTAGTAGAAATGGAACAGAGGAATGTGCACCGATTATCCAGACTTCCTGGCTGTGGGTTCACTTTGTCAATGGCATTCATCTCCCCAATACCATCGGTCTTTTTCAGCACATCCTCTAAAATTTCAAATGTCTTAATGTTTGACCAGGTCAAGCCACAATCTCCAAAATTGTTCCAACTATGACATTAAAAAGCTCTCTGTCATCTCCTCTCCCATTGCTCCTGCTGGCCTAACACATGCATTGCATTCTGAAGACAGTTTCCAGATGGAGGACAACTCCCATTCTGTCTCCTGCTTCTGTCAGTCGAGAGTTGTATTTCACTTCCTCAGAAATAAATGACCTTCCACTTCACAGCACCCAGCCACATAACCTGAGGCTGGTTTCCTCCTCCTGTGCACAAACTTCTCAGCACACATAAAACCCTTGCCTCACCGCAAAAACCCTTCAGGAACTCTGGGAGCAGAGTTTCCACGCTGGTCAGCTCCCCACGATCGAGACTGGTAATTTGATCATGGCTGCTGTACTCAACTGTTTTCAAATTTTGATTTCTCCCAAGAAACCAATCTTTTTGTGTGTCACCCCTCTCCCTTAGTTGTGTCTCTTGCCTTTGGTTAGGGTGGCAAATGATCTAGGCTGGAGAAAACAATGCTACGTGCTGAGAGAACAGCGTTTGAAACATGGCTCTGCCAGTCTCCAGCTGTGTGACCCTGGGCAACATGTATTCAAGCATTTCTACATCTCGCAAACTGTGCCTGAAAAATGGGCATGATGGTCAACACTGGTTCATCAGTTTATTGTGAAGGCTAAGATGAGAGGATAGATGTATCAACAGAGTACTGGGCACAGCATGTGCATTCAAAAATATCATTATGATACATACTAAAGAAAAGTGACAAATTGCTTTGAGTCACCATATTACCTGGATTAAAATTGTCAAATGGGTCAATTGGTACATTAGACACTTTATCTACAGTTCAGCCTTGCTAACTGACATGAGAAGTGAAAGCAAGTGTTTGTTGCAAAATCTATACATGTAGATACAAATACATATAGAGATGAATAAATTTTCAAAAAATCTTTTTAAAAGTGTCCTTAGGATAGGGAACAACCATGAATTTTATAGTCAAATTACTTAGTCGAATCCTAATTGGACATGCTTCTGAATGCACTTTGGACAGATTAGTTACCTATTTTGAATATAGTTTCTTGACTATGATATGAATTTCAACACAAAGAAAATTTGCAAAACAAAGAAAATTTACTGTTTCTTCCTTTCTTGAAACTCAGATGTAAACATGTCAGATAGAGCTTTGTAAAGAGTAAGTTCCCAATGCATAATGATTGTCATTGGTATTTTTAAAATTCTGTCCTTCTTTTCCATGGAGGAATCAACACGCTTTTTGATTAATTGGCTTTCAGAGACTCATAAATCAGAGTCTCTGTGCCAGAGGAGAACTCGAATATACCAGGGAGCCAGAGCAGGAACAAGTCACCTGCATCCACCTTGGGAGCCTCTGTTGGTAAAGACAGAGACCATCACAGTGGCTGGAACAGCAGGTTTCTGGACTCATAACTAGGCTTGGTTCTAAGACAGAGAGACGCAGGTCTGTGCCAGCAGATGATTTGGGAGTGCTTGAAACCTTCTCGATCTCACAGGTGTGACTTGCGTGTGACAGTATCAGAATGCCTTGGTGTCATCCTATTGCCTTTGGGTTGAGATGTCATAATCATAAAAACAGGGACAGGGCCCCCACCAGCAAGAGCCAGCCTGATATTGGAAATGAAAGGAGGTGGATTCTGGTGAAGAATCAGGCTCTCAGAAAACAACAGTGCCATTTATTAACTATGTGATCATTTCCTTGTTATTAAACCTCCCCTGGGTCATCTGTAAAATCACTGCCATTAATACTTAAGTATACAGATAATTATTGCAGTGCATAATAAATGAAGTGCCACGTGTAGAAATGAAGGGCAGCACTTGATTCTGTTGTACTCTAACCTGAGCATCATTCTGTTCTGTATGCGCCCTTGCTATTGTTCTAGATTCCAACCTTTATTCCTCCTAAAATTCCAGATGCCTGGTCAGACTCCCTATCCTGTGCAGCTGTGACCTCTGTACTCTGTAAATTTCCAGGAACTAGCCCACCACCAGGTTTTAAAGCTGTAGCCTTTGTACTCTATAAGATACCCGTAAATTAACCACGAGTTGTAAAGTTTCCTGTTATCAGCTCATCACCAATTGTAATTTCCTGTAAATCCAGCTGCCTCTGTTAAGGTTTGCCCTAAAAACCTAATAAGAGAACAAACAGAACCCCTACTCCCTTACCCCTCCCCAATCATACTTTGCATCTTTTTCCTTTATAAACCCCTTACCAATGTAACCTAATTACACAGTTCTGCAGATTTTTCGGTGTCTGTGTCACTGGTGCCAGCTAAAATAAAAAGTGCTATTTTCAACCCCCCTTTTGGACGTTGTCTGGTTTTTGGGGTACCACAGATTCGAGTAAGTGGTCCCAAAATATTAACCATTATTTGTATAAAAGGCAACCTGGGAACTTAAAGAATCAGAGCATATTAGAATTAGACAACATTCAGAATTAAATTCAGGAGTTTGAAGTGTTATAAAAGTAAACCCCTTGAATGCCCATGGATGAATGTTTCCAAATATTTAATGTTACCATAAAATTCTTCTGTTTTACCAAATATTTGATTTAAAATGTATAATGTTTCTATACTTGTAATAAATCTGCAAATCAACATGAGATGTTGTTAAACTCATGTATACCTTCCATGAAATGCAAATGGAAAGGGGCATTTTCCAGTGAAAGGAAAAGAAAGAAAGTTAAAAGACTGTAATATCAGATAACAACCCCTGCTGGGCAGAATAATAAAGCAGGAGGACACAAGCATGGCTTCTCCATACTAGGCATAGAGAGGGCAAAAGCGAGGTGGAAAGGGAGAGAACAAGGCAGGGAAAGCATTTGGAGTCGGGGCAGAAGTAATGAGGCCAGATCTCAAGAGTCTGGGCATCTCTGTAAGGACTTCCACTTCTCTGAGTCAGCTGAGAAGTGGGTGAAGGGGTCAGAACAGATAATGATGTGGTCAGCTGGCATTTTAAGAGACCCACTCTTCATTCAAGGTTGACAGATGCACAAGGCAAAGGAGAGACGTGAGGAAACATCCACCAAAGTGTAGTGGCTTTGTCTAAGCTGGAAATGAAGGAAGGAAAGATTTTGTCAGTTTCCAGACAGATTAGGGATGAACAAGATGTCTCTAAATAGTCAGAGAGAGTGCAAAAGCTGAAGTTCAGCCCACGTGGACATAAATGAGCCTATTCTAGCTGAGACACTGCCATTTCCTGCAGCAGGAAGGTTGAAAATGAAGGAGATGCATGAAGAATTCTCAGGAGGTTACTACTTTTTGGAAGATGCCCAGTAAAGACCTTGTTAACAGATACTGAGTAGGCTTTTAAATGAGGGGCATGGAAAAGCCATGGTCAAGACACTGGATTCATGCTCACTCATCAGAGTGGTGCATGAGATCACCAGGGACTGACTGTGGATGGACATGACAAGAGGGACAAGAGTTGATTCTGGTGTCACTGCAGACCGTCAGAAGCAGGGATGACAGACAAAATACTAAGAGATGAACAAGGACCAGTTTGTTAGCTGACCTGGAAGTCAGAAACTGAGGAAACAGGATATGTCTACCAGAAGGGAGTGATGAACCTCGGCACTCGCTGAGGTAGATCACATCAGAGATCTGGAGCCCAGTTACAGGCTGCAGCCAGCAGAGGGCTTTAGCCCGCTGGGGAGCATCAGTCAAGTCAGCGCAAGAGGACAGCCTTCCGCTATGCTTAGGAAAGACTAAGATTGACTGTTAGTTATTTTTTTAAACAGGATAAAACAGAATAAAACCAATCAAAGCAAACCTGTGTAAGAGGTACAGGCCTAAAAACATTACAAAATCAACAAAGAGTTACCATAATGCCTTTTGATGTCTCCAAGAATGCTGCAGATAACCTCATAGTAAAAAATAAAACAAAACAATAGAATAGAAACAATAAAAACAAAACAGTGAATGCAGTAAAAGACTTCAAAACAAGCCTAAAGTAAATCCAAAATTGCTACCATAATGTGTCTTGTTATTTTTAAAATAGCTGCTCTTGCCTTCGGATTTGACATAATCATACAAAACAAAACAGAGTAAAACCCAACCTAACAAAATAATGGAAATGATATAGGACTTCCAAAACAAGGCCATAGAGAATCAACAATGGTTGCAACCCTCAGAAGGAGATCCCCTTAGATATCATATTGTGTACCACTGTCCTCTGAACCTATGATCAGACCACTAACCCTAGACCTGCAATGTTAGTGAAGCACCACAGCATCCAATTGCATTTCACCTCCATAGCTATCATCACAGCCTGTGTCTCTCCTAATAAGATGGTTACTTATGGGTGGGACGGGATATGCTACTTCTTGATTGCCAGACTGCGCGCTGGAAGGGCTTGGGGTCTGGTTGTTCTAGTTTGGCAGGAGTGCATGCATGATACTGTTTCCCAGATTGGGTTTGCTCTCTGATGTGTCCTTTTTTCTCTCTACCCTCAGTCCACAAATAGCACTGACTCGCGGGCAGAGGCTGAGGTCTGGCTGTTCCAGTCCAGCAAGGGTGCAAGCATGGCACTGCTTCCCAGACTTAAGGTTGATATTTATAAATACTGTAATTGACAACTCAGTAGAAACAATATTTTTCTTTAGGAACTGGACATACAAGTAACAATTGAATTGACCCTATTTTTTATTTAACTACACAATGATTTGGGTTGATGAATGTTAGTGTAAGTGGAATTGTCCTTAACATATAATTCATGTGTACAGAGGTTTCTGATATATTCCTTTCTACCTTGTCTTCTATAGGTGTCTGGGATCCAGTTACCCTGCTAGACAAATGCTGTGTCATTTTTCCACACCCTGAGCCCTCTAGCCATCTCAACAGAATATTTATATTTCTATCTGGAGAAAATTTAACAATGTGGAATATCTCTGAGCTATCAAGTAATGCTTAATTGCTGCATTGTAAGACATATATATTTCTGGAATTTTATGTAGGAAAAATCCTTAATAGAGATGAAAATTATGAAAAAATTAAAAAACATAATGTTTCTACTAATGCATCAATATGTCAACTACTTTTAACCTTTTAACACCCAGTTCTCCTTTCTTGGAGTGCCTGTAACAATGGGAGATAATATAATTTTTTCTCTATAAATTCTTGTTCCTTGAGTTTTTCTAGGTAACATATATGAAATTTCACGCAAAAATTCAAAAAATTAAGGTCTTTGGCACAAATAGGTTAAAACTGGCTTGTAATTGACTACTGTATATTGTTTACTGTGGAATGTATGTAAGACACAGTATACTTTCCGGCTGTATAACTGCAAATTGCATAATTTGCCTCTACACACATTTTCCCCAAAGCATTCTATTTTGACTTTTTTTTACAAAGAAAATCTTTCGAATATTTTTATGAATATATATAATATTGATATATAAATATATAAAGGCCAGGTAGTATTCTACTATATGCAAACGTTGCATGAAAATATTCGATTTACTAACAAATATTGACAATATGTAAAATTTAGGTTTTCAGATACAAACATCTGATCGTCTAAACCTACAAGTCATAAATTTAGCAGTGTGCATTTCGGTATTGAAAAATCTTAAAGGCATAAGAAAATAAGATTTCTAAGTACATTTTTTCTCTATTGAACTATGATTCAGAAAAAGGAAAAAAAGACAAACAAAAGTAAGGTTTTTTTAAACAGAATATGAATGACCTTGGCCAATTTGAAATTCTGTAATATAAGCCCTCAGAGTGGTTCCTGCTAAACTTTTATAAGAACACAAAGTACTGTAATGTTTCTAACATATTTACTAATTTTCAGCACAGTGATTCAAGCTGATCCTCTTCCTCTCTGCAAAGCGAGATTCCCTGGAGCTGTGGAGAGGAGCAATCACACAGTGATTCATCCTGCTGGGCTTCACATTGGACCCTGTGACGCAGCTCATCCATTTTGTGCTATTTCTTGCAGTGCATTTTATCACTGAGGTGGGAAACACCACCTTCATTGTGTTGATCTGTAATGATGCCCAGCTCCACACACCCATGTACTTTTTCACTGGAAATCTCTCCTTTCTGGATCTGTGGCTGTGCATGGTCTACACCCCAAAGATCCTAGTGACCTGTATCTCTGAAGACAAAAACGTCTTCTTTGCAGGTTGTGTTGCCAAGCTCTTCTTCTTCATGGGGCTGGGATACACTGAGTGCTACCTGCTGGCTTCCATGGCCTATGACCACTATGTGGCCATCACAAAACCACTGCTTTATGCCCAGGCCACGTCCATAAAGCTGTGTGCAATTTTGGCGGCAGCCTGTTACCTTGGAGGCTTTACCAACACTTCCACCATCACCAAGAAGACCTTTTCCTTTGACTTCTGCAAAGACAAGGTCATCTATGACTTCTTCTGTGACCTGCTTCCCCTACTGAAGACGGCCTGTGGCAGGCTGCAGGGCATCCAGGCTCTGATGTACTTCCTGCTGACCTCCAATGTCATCAGCCCCCTTGCTTTCCTCCTGGCCTCCTACTTCTTCATCATCAGCGCCATCTTGAGGATCTGCTCCACCAGGGGCCGCCTCAAGGTCTTCTTCATGTGCTCCTCCCACCTCTCTACTGTCAACCTGTACTATGGCTCCATCCTCTACATCTACTCTGGCTCTGAATCCAGCTATTCTAGGGACAACATTGCCTCCATCTTTTACACAGTGGTGTTTCCCATGCTGAATCCTGTGATCTAGAGCTTGAGAAATAATATGTGAAAGAGGCTGTGTATAAATTCATCACTTAATCAAACCAATTTCCCTAAAATTTGCTTATTTTACTCCAAGTCAAGATCTCACTGTGTTCTACCCTCATTACTCACTGGTATATTGCAAGTGAAAGAGTCTCTCCCTTTACCACATGGCACTTTAGCATATCTAGGGTAAGAAAATTAGGGCCAATGAGGAATTAAACTTTAACATAGAATAGAAAGACTTAGACGAGACCTAAGCTGAAAAATAACTTCTAATTTCAAACAATGACAGAAAAACAGTAGATTCAGTAGACTGCTATGTAGAGAATAGTTTCTGTGTAGTTTTTCCTGAGAAATAAATAGTAAGTCAGGCAAGCAGCTGCACACGTTAATGGAATGATTTAGGGAGCTGAGGCAGGAGGATCACAAATGGAAGGCAAAACTGGGCTGCACAATGGAATGTGGATCACAGAAAAAATGCAATTCATCAGCGTCCCCTTGAGAATTTTTCAAGCTGCTTCTTCTTTTTATTTTTAAAACCACAATCAATGCTAGAAAGATCCAGCAGCATTCAAGAAATAATTTGGGGCAAATTATTCCCAGTAGGCATGATCTTTTTTAATCTGTAAGTTTCTTCACAACTTCCTTCCTCTAGGAAAGGCAGTTGTCCTCTCATAGGTACAATTTCTGTGACTCACTTTCTAATTTTCTGGGCTCCTCCTATTTCCTTCAAGAATAAGCTTGAATTCTGCATCCAAAATGTGATAGTCTGAGCACTGGACCACTGGAATTTAACTTTTATGGATAAAATAGTAATGATGTTGGCATAAACCAACTTAAAACATGCAAATGTATGAAATGCATGCTATTAAAAGGAGAAAACTTTATAGAAAGAAAAATGTAAACACTATATGGTACTTTTAATTTTTATTCAATTTTCAAAAAGACAATATTAATACAATATATATTTACAAAGCAGAAATACGTTAATGTTTGCATTGGTGAAGTCATTAATTTAAAAAGGTCTATGAATCTGCAGGTCAGGAGCATGAAGAAATACCACACAGCTCCTCTCTATGGCTAGAGAAAGTAGTGCACGCTGTCAGCTATGCATGTTCATCAAGACCTGGGGACAAGGGGACAGTCAGGACTCACCATAGCATTATGCTGTAGTAACCTATTAAAGGCAAGGTTAACAGAATAAATCCAAAGTGCTTAACTTGGAGACTGGGCCAACTCAGTACCAGGAAGTCAAAATGACATGTTTTTCATTACAAGTGACAAAATTGTGATAAAACACCTTCCTTTTAGTAATATTCAGCCATCCAAAAGGTGCGTTACCATGGCAGAATATCAGCTAATATATGAGACAAGTGTATTCATAAAACACCAGTATAAAAACACAGACCCATGCCTAAAGGATGCTCCAGCTACTGTCCAGAATCAGTTTCCCTACTCTAAATAAAGATTAGCTTATACAAGACACTGCAGCCTCTGATGACTTAAAAGTACGTTCATTTTATTTTTGCATGGAAATGGCAGGAACTTGTATGAATAGTACCATCAAGACCAAGTAAAAATATATAGCATGTGGCTCATAATAAACTTAACAAAACATAAAAATGAGTAAGAACATAATTAAAATGTCACTCAGCCTGTTGCATTGGTGTTTTAAAGTCTGCTTGACTGTAGTTTTAGCAGTAACTGTTTGTTCACTTCAGAGAATGTTTTGTTGTAATTCATGCCTTTGTAATACTGAATCATCCACATTAATTTGAAATTATGCTGTAAATTCCCTGGGGAATTTTCTTCCTGAAGACACAAATACAGTTTACATTCTTAAAATAAGCCTTTTTCAATTTGATCCTTTTAGACAAAAACATTTTAATAAACAAATACAAATATTTGTAGGTATCCACTTCCATGCAGAAAGATTCCTGTCTTGTATTTACTCTATTTGAAAACAGCTAAATAATTTTTGTACTATGAGACTCGGTGGTTACGTCAATCTGAGTTCTCCTGAGAAGCAGCATCTACAGAATGTGTTTGTGTGTTTATGTGTACATATATCATGTCAACTGACAGTCCAAAAATCAAAGCATGGTAGAGCAAATCGAGACCCACAAAAGCTAAAGCTGCAGCTCTGGCAGGCAGCCTGGACCTCAGGAGAACCTGTAGTGTAGACAAAGTCCAAAGGCAGGGAGTCAAAGAAATCTGCATTGCTGTAAGAGGCTGATCCTCTTGTTTAAAGCCGTTGGGATGAATTATTTCCTCTGACATTTGTGTAGGGTTAAGCAAACAGTTCCTTAAAGTTTGGAAATGAAAGCTCTGAGCTTCAAATAATGAACACAAATGAGTAGTACCCTGTAAGAACCAAACCATCACCACCACCCAGACCTCCCTGGCCTCGCTAAATTATCAGTCATCTTCCCTAGAGGACAGGGGGCCGGGGTGGGGAGTCAGAGTTCATAGCTATTTGCCTCATTTCTTCAAGAAGGGATGAACAGCTAGAACTGGTAAAAGGGGGTTCTAAGCGTAGCAGCGAGGGACACTGAGGAGCTAGGTGCAGTGGAGACTGCTCAGCAGGCAGAGTCAGGACCCTCAGGCCTACACTGCTCTGCCAGGAACATGCTGTCACCGTGGCATCTCCTGGCTCCTGCCAGAATCTCTGGTTTTCCTCATTTAGGGTGACCTCATGGTAGCATGGAAAGAGACAGAATAAGACCAACCTCCTCAGTACTTAATTTTAAATATTTTTTTCTAAAAATCATGATTGAAATAATACAGAAAGCCATTGTATCCACCATTGACTCCCATTACTGATATTCTATTTCTGTTAATTATAACATTGAGTACCATTCTGCAGCTCTATGTTTTAATTTCAACAAAAGTTCCTTATCCAGTATCATATATACCCTAGAAATGTGAAATTCTTATGCAATCCATAACTTATATCACGCACTAAGCCCAGTCCCTGCTACCCGGTGACAGCTAACAAATTCTTTCTGATAAGAAGAACCCAGACTTGGAAAGGGTTTGCATAGATCAGCTAGCGTTTCCAGACACTGGCCTAGTTCACAAGAGGAAAGACTGAAGAGTTGCTGAGAGAGGAAGCACTGACCTGCGCTCATGATTCATGGAAATCAAAGCAGGGCCTTTTGCTATTCACTGCTTGATTTCTCATGGAGATTGCTCCTAAATACTCAGAGAAGATAAGGCCCTAATGACATGGTGTAGCAGGGAAAGCTTGAGTTTTTGCTTGATGCAAAGTGGATTGCAGATCAAAACTTTGTGCCTAATGTCCACCTCAGCTTGATGTATCTCTTTGTCCACATCTGTCAAGGGAGGGGGAATAGCTGTGGTATTGTCTGAGTGTGCTCAGCCTCCCAGGTGACACAGACTGGTGTCCTGCACCACATAACTGTGTTCTCTTAACTAACAATTCCCAAAGACAAAAGTCCGAGATTGAGGGTGCCCTTAAGGTCATATTTTAGTGAAGATTCTTGCCAGATTTTGGGTGACTACTTTTTATTTTTACTTTTATTTTCATTAACATACAATAACTCCTCATATTAATACAGCATGTCTTTTTTATTTTAAAGGGAGAAAAGTAAACAAAAATAAAAACAATGTTACAGAGATTCAAAACAGGATACTGAGAAATTAACAATGATAGAGAACTTCAAAAGAAGATAGTAGGAGATTAACAATGGTTAATATATTGTGTATTGTTATCTTCAAAATAATATTTCAATACATGCAAGAATTATATCACTTAAAAAATCTGAAAGGGACTGGGACCCACTAAAATTATTTATATAGTATAAAGGATTAAATGGAGTAACAACCTCACATACTAATACAGTATTTTCAATACATACATATAGCATGACTGATCAAATCAATATAAATACCATTTCCTTCACTTTTCATTTCTTTCTGATGGAGACCTCCAATTCTTTTTCTTCTAGAGATGTACAAAAATATTTAAAATAGGTCACTACTCAGCCACAAGAAAAAATGTTCTGTCATTTTTAGCAAAAGAGGTGGAACTAGAGGATGATGTGTGATGTAAACCAGGCATATAAAGGTAAATATTACATGTTCTTTTTCATAAGTGGAAAGTACAAAAGCCCACTGTGATGGAGTACATTGGATTCTAGTGGCTGGAAAAAGCAGGACAGAGGGAGGTTGCACAAGTTGAAAGACAGGCAACAAAATGGAGCTAGAACAATTGCTAGTGGTGTGCAGAACAGGGTGACTCTCATGTAAATACCCATTTTCTGAATCATTCACTTTTACCCTTAATGATCTTCTCTTAATATAATCTGATTGATATGGGATAATAAGGAGAAGATGACGGATTGATAAGTAGCAAGGTAAAGAGCCTCTCTGAAAGAAACTGCTCAAATGCTAGAATTTACCACCATGGTGAAGACTTGATGAAAGATAAGCGATTCTCATGACCCAGGAAGAAACTAAGGAAAAAGAAGAAGAAAAAAGAAAGAAAGAAAGAAAGAAAGAAAGAGAGAGAGAGAGAGAAAGAAAGAAAGAAAGAAAGAAAGAAAGAAAGAAGAAATAAAGAAAGAGAGAAAGAAAGAGAGAAAGAAAGAAAGAAAAACGTGGACAGAAGGCTGGAGCCAGCCACGCTCTCACTGGAGCCGGTCCCATGCTGTGCTAGGCACCTTGCAGTCAGATGATTTGCGGTTGCCCTGAAGTCACGGTGGTACTGAATTCAGGGGGTTGGCAAGCCTGAGGCCCTTGGCAGGAGGACACTTCGCAATGGAGAACAGAGCTGGCGTGGAGATCTGCACTAACCCAAGGTGAGTGCATCCTTAATTTCCTAGTAACCATCCTTAATTTCCTATTAACCATCCTTAATTTCCTATTAATTTAATCTGAAGTCCAGTATAACTTACACTGTTTTATTATGACTGATCTTATTTGTTAGATCACTGTTTTGCCTTGACTGATTTTGTTCAAATCTGTTATGTTTGATAGCATCAAGTCTGAAAGTATAGGCAACTACTCTGAAGACAACGAGATTCACCAGGATACCCATTCTGGTTTCACTATTACCTGCTTTTGAAGTCTTATAATGTCTCCAGTGGTTTGTTTTTATTAATATTGTTATGTACTGCTATGTTCAGTTATACTATGCCTGATGATAAAGACAATTCTATTTACGAGACTCATAGTAACCATTGTAGATCACCTTGTATTGTGGTTTTATATGTGTTTTTCTTTTCATGTTTTTCTAGGAATTTGTTTTGTTTTGTTTTTCCTTCTAATACAGAAAGGATAAGTATACATGTAGAGACTCATGCATGCATAGAACTTCTAAACAGTTTATGAGAATTGATTATATAATGTACGATGTAATGAACAGCTACTTTGAAGAAAAAGAGACACTAAGGTACCCAGTGCTGCTTCTGTAGCATCATGATGTGAAATCCAGCAATAGTATTTTCTTTATTCAGAGTGATTTTAGTCTGTTTTGTATCATTTAATTTCAACATATGTGAAGGTATGGACAGTTATTTTGAAGAGAATGAAAGATACTATGGCAGTCATTGTTGACTTCTTTGTTGTCTGATCTTGAGGACCTAAAGTTCCTTCATCATCCTGTTCTGATCAGTTGTATACCATTTTGTTTTGTATGAATTCACTGTATGTGAAGATATAGACAACTATTTGGAAGAAAACAAGAGACAATATGATAGACAGTGAAGATATCTGGTTGTCTTGCTTTAAAATCTGTGTCTCTTATATTGTTTTCTTATGAGCTGTTTTTTTCTGTTTAATTTTACACTCTTTAAAATAAAATTTTAAAAAATCTGATTGATATGGCAAAAGTGACTCGATGCTTGCTTTAGGACTCCAATTTAGTTGAAGCTAATGTTTGGATGAACTCACTTCTCAGGACCATCTCCCAGTTAACCCTAAAACCACAAGGCACAAGTTACTGTAAACAGTAGATGTGCTGATCTTTGCCCACATCCTGTTTGACGAGTGACCCAGATGTGCAGGAAGACCTTGTAACAGTCTTGGAAAATTCTGAATGAAGTCATGTCATTGCTATAGTTACTGAGGAACCTGATAAATGTATAAAAAGCCAAAGAACAAAAAATATCCTCAGGGACATGTCCTTAACTGATGGCTGACCAGTGTCTGCCGGCTAATAAAGCTTGCTTGTATCCATTCTCAGCCTCTGTGTCTCTTGCATTTCTGCCATAACATCATCAGGGGGAAAACTCCAACAAATTATCAGACTGGATTTCAGTCTCTCATCTGCAGTGCAAGGAGCTCATGCAATACAAGAACTGCCACTCATCCCTTGCTGCTTTCCAGAGCCTGCAGGTCCCACTTGCATGAAATCCTGGGTTCTATTGCCCCTTCTTGACTATTTGTAAGTAGTAATCCCTGGTCATATAACTTTTGGCACACACGTTTGTATGTGTGTGTGTGTGTGTGTGTGTGTGTGTGTGTGTGCACTGTAACTCACCGAAACAAGGAGAGCTCTAATAAACTTGTTTCCACAAAGTGGTTCTAGAGAGAAGGGTCTTTTTTCTTTTCTGAGAACATTTTTATTTTTGCTTTGAGTTCAAAGATCATATTTCCCTGAAAATAGATGCAGGAGTGAATATATATGTTTCTCAGTGTCACTGACGTCCCCGCGAACACATGTTTCCTGTTACAATTCAAGAATCAAAGGAGAAGGAAAGAAGGGAATAGAAGGAAAAAAAGGAAAGTAAGCTTCTGTAAATAAGAAAGGAATGAAGGATTGAAGGAAGGGGAGGGGAAAGTGGGGGAAAAAGAAGAACCAAGGTATGTTACATACAGGTACAAGTTACTTAGGATGAATGTGATCATTATATACAGCAAAATTGTCAGTACAATTAACTAAAAGAGAATCAAGGGTGATATAATGGTTGTATAGACAGAAATAGAGATGGAGATAAAGATGGAGAAAGAAAAATAGAAAAGTAGGGAAAAAGATTTCAAAAATCTCTTTATCCATTGATATTTACAGTAATCATCTTTATTGACAGAAAGAATTATTTGTAAAACTAACATTCAGTGGCTATATCTCCTTTCAGTTTTGTATGTGAACAAATTAAAAAGTAGAGGTTATTACATTTTGATGTGTTCTATTTTCTGACATTAAGCACTTTTTTACATATAGAACATATAGGGCCCTGATATGGACAACCACTTGTTTTTCTTTGCTAAATGTGTTGCAGAAATACTGCACCTTGAATCCACTGATGAATAGAAATGTATTTCCTTGCAGCTCTGGAGGTTTGATGTTGAAGTTTAATGTGTGGAGGGCTAGTTACCTGGCCTCTCTTGGGCTCACAGATGCTCGTGATCTTGTCTCTTCCTCACATCATCTTTTGCATTATATTTGCAGGGTGGTTACCTGGCCTCTCTTGGGCCTCTCTTGGGCTCACAGATGCTCGTGATCTTGTCTCTTCCTCACATCATCTTTTACATTATGTTATAACTTATTTGGTGATTCTTTCTTTGCCTGAATGCTGTCCTCATTTGTGAAGAAACTAATGTATTTTACTTGAATCCACCTTCACCAACTCATTTTGATGTAGTCATCCTTTTAAGGGTTCTGTCTCTAAATGAAGTGCATTTCCAGGTCTGTCACTCCTTTGTCAGGCTACAGGTAGGTTTGCCGTAGCAGCAGATGTTTATTATTCACCCATTTTTTGTGTGACGTTAGTGTCATATAAAAGTTCAAACAAATTTTTTTTCTTTTTTATCAAAAATGAGATATTATAATACCCATTGATCATTTTCTG
>PVJX010017721.1:0-37828 GCA_004027295.1 Dolichotis patagonum | reverse complement strand
CCAATGGCAGAAAAACAGAATAGCAGAAATAAGGCAGAGAGGATTGGCTGTAATCTCTAGTATAGATGGCCTTGAAATATTAACAGAGAGAAACACAGGCAGAGTAGATCAGGAGATAGGGTCCATTGAGATGCTCTATATAGGGAGGCAGTGGGACCCAAAACAAGCAGTGCACCCTATGGGAGTGAAAGGGGAGGAATTGTCTAAAAAAGGGAGGCAGAGGATATTGTTAATTGGGTAACAACATTTAAAATATACATTACTCTCATCACTCTGCTTGGATGGATTACGTGCTGTTTTAGTTTGTCTACTTACGCTAGACTTGACATGGTCAGCTATCCCAAAAATAAGAGGACATATTATGGTAATCATCCCTAATTTTCCTATCAATTTAATCGGAAGCCCTTTATAAGTTATACTGTTTTATTATGACTGGTCTTATTTGAATCTGGGTTGTTAGATTGCTACTTTATATTGACTGATTTTATTTAAATCTGTTGTGATGGATAGCATCAAGTCTAAGAGTATAGGCAACTACACTGAAGATGACAAGATTCACTAAGATACCCACTCTGGTTTGATTATTACTTGCTTTTGAAGTCTTATGATGTCTCCAATGCTTCGTTTTTATTAATGGTGTTATATACTGCTGAACATCATGGTAACCATTGTAGATCACCTTGTATTGCGGTTATATATGACTTTTTTGCTTCATGCTTTTCTAGGAATTGTTTTGTTTTATCTTGCTTTCTTTTGTTTTTACCTCTAATACAGAAAGGATAGATATACATTTAGAGACTCATTCCTGTGTAGAGCTTTTAAACAGTTTACGAGAACCAACTATATAACACATGTTGAAATGAACAACTACTTTGAAGAAAAAGAGACACTACAGTACCCAGTGCTGATTCCATAATGTGATGATGTGTAATCCAGCAAAATTATCATTTTTTGTTCAAAGTGATTTTAGCTTGTTTTGTTTTATTTAAGTTCAACACACATGAAGGTATGGACAGCTGTTTTTAGGAGAATGAGAGACACTATGACAGCCATTCTCGGCTTCCCTATTGTCTGGTCTTGAAGACCTGAAACTCCCTCCTCGTCCTGCTCAGATCAATTCCATACTATGTTGTTTCATGTGAATTCCCTATATGTGACAATATGGACAACTATTTGGAAGAAAACAAGAGTGAATATGATAGAGAGTGAATATCTCCGATTGTCTAGTTTTGGAATTTATGTCCCTTACATTGCTTTCTTGTGATCTGCTTTGTTCTGTCTTGTTGTGTTTAATGTTACCCTTTTGATATAACTGAATGTATATTTGAGTGGATAAGATGGATGACCATATTACTGGTTTTTTTTTTTTTTGTCAGATCGTGGAGCAGAACTGTTAACAGTGCCACTGTTTGAATGTCTACTTTACATGTTTTAACTTTATAATTTGAACAACTATTTCCAAGAAGTCAGTATGTAATTTGTCAAGTAATAATCTCTTAGGTTTTTTTGTTGTTGTTCTTTTCCTTTTTTCCTTGGAATTCTGTATTGTTGCTACCCTTTATTCTGTTTTATTTTGTTTTTTCTTTCTTCTCTTAAAATAAAAATTAAAAAAAAGATTATTAATTTTTAGATATAGTGAACTCTATAAAGTTACTGTTCAATTCTTTTCTACAATTAGAAGATACAGCCATTGCATTTAGTAAATATTAATTATAAATCAATATTGGTTTGTCATACATGGCTTTTATCAGATTGAGATAAAGACTAATCTGATTTTTTTCTGTAGGGTTTTTATCATGAATGAGTGTTGGACTTTGTCAAAAGCATTTATTGGGATGATCATGTGATTTTTGTCTTTGGCTCTGTTGATATGGCATATTGTATCAATTTGCCTATGTCGAACCATCCCAGCATTCCTGGGATGAATCCCAGTTGGTTACGGTGTATACATCTTCTCGATGATTTGCTGCATTCTGTTTGTTAGTGTCCTATTGAGGATTTTTCCATCCATGTTTACTACAGAGATTGGCCTGTAGTTTACTTGAAAAAACTTTACCCAACTATCCTTCAGACAAAGGACTTTTATCTAGATGATATAAAGAATTAAAAAATTCTTCCAAATTCAAAGACTCAATTAAAAAAATGGGCATCTGAGATGAATACACACTTCTCACATAAAGAAATACAAATGGCAAATGAACATAAGAAAATGTTCAACATCATTGGTCATTTGAAAAATGCAAATTAAAACCACACTGAGCTTCCATCTCACTCCAGAAAAAATGGCTATCATCAAGAAATCAACCAACAAATGCTAGAGGGACTGCGGGGAAAAAGAAACCCTTTCCCACTTTTGTTAGGAGTGCGGACTGATACAACTGTTGTGGAAATCAGTAAAGATACTCAAAAAACTAGAATTAGTCCCATTTCACCCAGCTATTTCCTTTCTGGATATCTTCTCAGAACAATTAAAAACATCATACCACAGCGATATATGTGCACCCATGTTTATAGCAACACAATTTGTAATAGCTAAATCTTGGAAACAACTCAAGTGCTCATCAACTGAAGAACAGAAAAAAAAAAGAGGTAGCATTTTTATACAATGGAGTATAAAAAAAGAATAAACTTGAGATTTTTGTAAGTAAATGGATGAAACTTTGAGACCATACTGATAAGTGAATAAATCTGACTCACATGTGTAAATGTCATGTTGTCTCCCTAGTATGACACACTGAAAGAGTAAATAAAATCTAAGATGTACAACAGATATTGTGAAATGGGAAGAAAATGTCCAAAAGGAAAAGGAACTAGGATGGGTGAAGGGGAAGGGACAGAAGGGAAAAGAGAAAAAAGACAAATCAGTTATACTATCAGTGTTTCTTAGTTCACTGAAAAGTAAGGTTTGTGCTAATACCAACTGAAGACATTTTTATGCCTTCTTTTGTATTCTGAGAAATTATTGTGAAGAAAACAACATGCAATGTATTAACTATTGTTATTCTAACACTGTTATGAAATTTTACCTTTTTTCCATAAAATTTTTGAAAAGAGATAAAAATAATCACAATGTTATGCACATGTGCCAATATACCAAAACCAAATCATTATTATGCATTATTAACATGTACCAATAAAAAAGAAATACCTGAGTTGTAATTACATCATAATTGTGAGTAAAGGATAAATAGTAAGGAGTGGTACAAAACTGTTTTTGGGGGGCGGGTACCAGGGATCAAACTCACGACCTCGCTCTTGCCAGGCAGGCGCTTAAGCCACTGAGCTAAATCCCCAGCCCAAATGCAACTAATTTTCTTTTTTTTTTTTTTTTTTTTGGTGCTGGGGATCAAACTCACAACCTTGCATTTGCCAAGCAGGCACTTATGCTGCCGAGCTAAACCTCTAGCCCCATTCTAGTGAGAAAACACAATTTTTACACATGCATGTCTGATTTACTTCACTTATGAGTACAGTCACAAGTTGCATTCATTTACCTACTAAAGTCTCTAATTAGTCCTTCTTTATGGCTAAGTAGTATTCCATTGTATAAAAGTACCATTTTTTAAAATCTATTCCTCAGTTGATGGGCATTTAGGGTGCCTGCAAGATAGAGCTATTACAAATTCTGCTGCTATGAAAACTGGTACAAGTATATTCGTGTAATATGGTGTTGTGTATCTTCCCAGAAGATACACAGACAGGGAATAGCTGGGCCAAGTGGGTCCTCTAATCCTAGCTTTTTGAGGAATCTCCATTCTGATTTCCACACTGGTACAAATCTACACTCTTCCTTCAAAAGTTTGGTTCAGGTCTAATATTTCTTTGTCAATTGTTTTGTCTATTTAATTTGTCTTTGTATAACAGTGGGGTAATTGAGATCTCCCAATACAACTGTATTAGGGCTTATTTGATTTTTCATTTCCGTTGGGATTTGTTTTATATAGTTGGGTGCACTATTACTTGTTGCATATATATTTATGATTGTTATCTATTCCTCTTGGATTGTTCCCTTTACAAGGATATAGTGACCTTTATCCCTCTTAATTAGTATTGGCTTGAAAAAAATCACTGTCTTCAAATAGAATACGTATCTCTGATTTTTTCTGTGTTCCCGCTGCACAGAGTACTGTTTGCTATGTTTTTTCAGTCTATGAATATCATTTGGAATTAAATATGTTTTCTATAAGCAGCATGTTCTTGGATGTTACTTCTTGACCCATTCTGCCAGTCTGTGTCTTTTGGTTGGTCAATAAAGACCATTAAGATTGATGATTGTACTGACTTATCCTTGTCATGTTATTTTCCTGTTGTTAGTTCCCCTCCCTGCAATTGTCTGCCTTGCCTGTTGGATTCCTTCTGTTTGGGTTCACAGAGCATAGTATTTATCTCTCTCTAGAATGTCCTTCAGAATATTTTGGAGTACTGGTTATAAAATTCCTCAGATCTCCTTTGAGATGAAAGTATTTTATTTCTCCAACAGTTTTGAAAGACAGTTTTTGGAGCACATCAATCTAGGTGGAAAGTTGTTTTGAAATATTTCACTTCATACCCTCCTTGACTTGACAGTTTGTGCTGAGAAGTCAGCTGTGATTCTGTTGGGCTTTCCTTTATAGGTGATTCTTTTTCCTAACAGCTTTCAAGATTCTATTCTTGTGTTGAATTTCTAGAATTTTGACACTGATATGTCTGGCTATAGAATTTTTTTGATATGGATAATGGGAGTTCTATATGCCTCACTTATCTGTATGCTCAATTCTTTTTCTGTACCAGGAAAATTTTCTGCCAGTCATCAACATCACCTGGATCTGCAAGTTTGAACTGCTCCTGTCATACAGTGAGCCCTGTGTCTCAAGGAAGCTGGCTATCTTGCTCAGGACTTTTGCATCCATGTTCATTAAGGAGAATTGCATATAGTTTTCTTTTTTACTTGAGTCTTCATCCAGTTTGCAGATCAAGGTGATACTGGTTCCCATAAAAGAGTTTGGGAGCACTCCATCCCTTTCAATTTCTTTGCACAGCATGAGGAGTACTGGTGATATAACATGTAGAATTCAGCAGGCACATCCTGGGCTTTTTATAGTTGAGAGATTTGTTCTTACTGGATCAATTTCATTGCATTTTATGGAGTTGTTAACCATATTTATGTCTTCTTGGGTTAGCTTTGGTAGTTTGTATGAGTCTTGGAATCTGTCCATTTCTCCAAAATTTGCTAATCTGTTTGAAAACTATTTTTCAAAGTAGTTACTATTATCTGGGTTTCTGACAGTCCATTGTGTTTTCATCTTTTTGATTCCTAATTGTATTGATGTGCATCTTTTCTCTCTCTTGGTAAGTCTGGCAAAAAGTTTTTCCTATTTTTTGTTTCACAGAACCAGCTATTTGTTTTTTTCACTGTTTGTTATTATTGTTGCTGCTCTTGTCTCAATTTCATTTATTTCTGCTCTCATCTTTATAATTGTGCTCTTAGTCTGGGTTTAGGGTTGGTTTGTTGTTTCTCAAGTATCTTAAATTTTCTCATAAGGTATCTATTTGAGCTTGCTCTGTTTTCCTAACAGGTACACTGATATGTGATAAGTTTTCTTCTCATAACTAATTTCAGTGTCTCAGAGGTTTGGACAAGTCACACTGTCATTACTTTCCAGAACTTTTCTTTGATTTCTTCTGCAACTCACTGGTTTTTTAAGGAGTATATTGTTAATTTTGCAGGAGCCTTTCCTTTTCTACTTTTATTTTGTCTTAATTTCTATTTCACTGCACAGTGGTCTGACTGTATACATGTGGTAATTTTTATTCTTTTACATTTACTGAAGCAGGCATTATGGACTAGTATAGGACCTATTTTGGAAAAAGTACCATATGCTGTTGAAAAGAATGCATACTCTGTTATAGAAGAGTGGAATACTCTGTACTAAAGCCATATGTTCAAGAGGTGACTCACCTCTGAAATTTCTTTATTGGTTTTTTTAGTTGATCCACATCTTTGCAGAAGTCAGGTGTTAAAATCCCCTCCAATGATTACGTGTTTATTTGACCTTTAAATTTTAGTAGTTGTTTTATGAAGATAGGTGCTCCAGTATTCCATACATATATATTAATCAATGTTATTGCTTCTGGTTGAATAGTCCCTTTAACTAGTATGTAGTGACCTTCTTTGTCTACTCTAATCAGTTTTAACTTTTTTAATTTAAAAAGTTAAAATTTGTTTATAACAGTAGTGTATGGTAACCCAGACACTACCATGTCTGAGAGTACAACAGTACCCCTTGCTTCTTTTTGGGATCCTGCTGCATTAAATGTTTTATGTCCTTTAACTTTTGGTCTATGACTATCTGTTCAAGTTAGAGGGTTTCTTAAATGTAACAGATCGTTGGATTGATTCTGTTTTTTCAAACAGTCTACCAGTCTATCTTTCCTTGAGAATTGAGCCCATTAACATTAAGAAATAGTACTGATATGTGTAGGTTATTTATCACCATTATATTCTTTACCTTGGTGTATTGCTGGCTTGTCTTTTCTGTTGCTATTTATTCATTCACCTCACTAGTTTCTTCTGTGTTTTTAGTTATATCCAATACATTGTTTCTGTCAAGAATATTCTCAAGTATTTTCTCTACAGCTGTTCAGCACCCATACCTTCTAAGCTAGTCTTTTTCAAGGAAATACGTTATTTCTCCATCAACTTTGGAAGGATAGCTTTGCTAGTAAAGTTAATCTGTGTTGCAAGCTATTTTTTCTTAGGACTCGAAATACTTGAAGTTCTTGTGGTCTTAGAGTTGTGTTGAGAAGCCAACTCTGATTCTAATTTATATACAATTTTTGTTTTTTTCTGGATACTTTTAAAATTCTGTTATTTTGCAGGATATCTGGAAATGTAATAAGGATATGCTTTGGTGGGCTTCTTTTCTTATCATAAGTTACTTGTATTTTAAACTCTTTCTTTACTTGGGAGATTTTTTTTCCATGATTTCCATAAACATGTTAGTGAATCCACCTGTACTATCTGCTAGTTTTTCTCTAACTTCAATTGGTTTACTTGTTCTCATCCAGTAGGGGCTGGACAGTCTTGTTCTCTTATTCTTTTTGGCTTCTTTGACTTCTCTATCACAAGTCACTATTTTGTCCTCAATTTTGGACACTCTAGCTTCACATTAGTCATTTCTACAATGTCTGAATTCTATGCAGCTCTTTTGTCTCAGATGTGTGTCTGACATCTTTTCCAAGATTCCATATCCTTGTTGAATATGTCATTTAAGTTTTGAAGTTTTGTTTAGCTTGTACTTTTTTTCACCCATTTCTCCAAAATTCACCATAGCATATTAAGTGGAATTGCTATGAGCTTTTGTTTCATTTTCTGCTTGACCTCATCTATTTTCTTCATCTCGTCTATGAATTTTTCATAAATTTCTGCTACTTAGTATTTTTCTTCTCCCTGTTTACCCCCTTGCTGTGCCTTGGGAGATTTGGGACAGAGTCAGAGACATATGTCCTTGCTTCCCCATTGTTCTATATGTATGTGCTTAACACAACACCCTTTTTTACCCCCTTTTCTGGGGAGAGTTACTGCAGGTTTGAGATTAGACAAGCGAGGAGTTTGTGGCATATATGAAGACTTTTAGTAGGATGTTGTCTCCCCATGAGCAATTTTCACCTTTGTTTGTCCAGTATTAGTGTTTATTCCTTCCATTATTCAAGTGATTTGGACTCTGTCAACTATGTTTGCCAAAAGAATTACTTTTGGTTATAACAGCATCCAAAGATTAAATCTTACAACACTGTTTTGTTTTGTTTTACTTCATAGAAAGGGTCTCTCAGTTCAAGCTGGCCTCAAACTCACAGCAATCCTCAGGCCTCAGCCTTCTAAATGCTGCGATAATGGACATGCACCAACATGCCCAGCTTATAAGACTTTTATATGATAATCCTTGAAGTTACACTTCTCCACTTTGTTACTGTCTATACACACTGTAAAAATTTATTATTTGTCATTGTTCTGCAATGAGCTAAGTGAGATGAGGTAGAAAGAAAGGGAAGTGGTTGATGAGCAGTGTTAGACACTAACAGTGATGTTTAAAGGGGAAAATAGTGGTAAATGAGAAGAAAAGGTTGATGTAGGTCTGACTCTATTCGAGTATATTTAGTTGAGTTGAAAGGTTAATATGACTTTTCAGAAGATATATGTGAGGGCAAGGGCAAAATATGGGAGAAAGAAGTTTATTTTGTGCTTAGGGAAGCTATGTGGTTGGCAGAACCTGCTATTAAGCAATACAATAAGCTAGGTAAGATATGGAAGAGCCAAAGGCTTAGGATAGGGCAATTCAAGGAATAACAGGAGTGACTAGGAGGGAGTGAAGTACAGGGAATTTAAAAACTTGGGAGGAGTTTATGGGTATGGAAAAAGAATAAAGGAACATGTTAATAACACTATCTCAGGGATTTGAGGTGAGGATTCCAGACAGGGAGCTCACACGAGACAGAGAGAGAGAGAGAATCTAGACACCTATTAAATCGGAGGCAATGTAAGAACAAATACACAAAAGTAACAATCTATTAAACCTAAGAAACATAAAACAACATAATCCCACATCAGTAAATAAATCAAGAAACACACAACTTAATTGAATAAGGTGTCCAATGTGAACACAGATTAAATATTCCAATGAGACATTGCGTATGTGAATCCCAAGTAATTTCTTTGTCAGAGTTTGGATGCTCACACACCACACTAACTCCTCTGATCCCCCACCACAATGCTGCAGTTATCTCTAACTTAGGACTTCTTTGTCCCAGATTGCAAGCATTCTTGCAGAGTATGATTCAGAACAAGTCCTTGAGTTAGAAATACTTGCTGTCCCTCTCCCTGCATGTGATGGTGGATTCAACAGACAGGTTCACTGGAATGAAATTGCCCACTGAGTTAGGATTATTTCTATGCAATTTGTGCTATTTAAAAATATGAAAATGTAGTGTGTTCTTATTTCTTTTAAAGAACTGTTAGATGTTAAGCGTTTAACTCTGTAAGATCCCCTTTCAACCATTAAGAATACTGCACCTAATTGCAATTTACTAGCTGATTTCTGTATTACTCCTTGGTAAAAATGAGCAAGTAATTAAACATAGTATGTCTCCTACTTGAACCTTCATACACAGTCAACTTTCCATATCTCTGGGTTTAAGCAACCTTGGATGAAAAGCATTGTGCGGGGGGGGGGGGGGCTGTCTTGTTGCTAACCTACACCACATAGTTAGGCCTAGAACAGCTGTACCTATACTGAGCATATACACACATTATTTCTTTGTCATTATTCCCTAAACAATATAACAACTAGTTATAAATAAATATATCAGCACTCACATTGTGTAAAGTATTAAAAGTAATCTAAAGATGTTTTAAAGACAATGGATAAGTTATATGAGAGACTTTATTATCAATAGATGTTGGCCTCCTTGGGGGCTACTGTAACAAATCCTCCATGGATACTAAAGGCAAACTGTCCTTATAAGTTAGCTTGTTCAATGATGACTAAAAATTTGCAAACCTTAAATTTACTGTATCATGAAATAGAAACAGATTTGGAGAGAAGGGCAGGTATACTGGGGATAAACCCAGGTCCTTCACATGAGGTCCATTTGTATCTCTTTTCTTTTATTTATTGGAGACAGGATCTAAGTTATTAAGTTGTCCAAGCTGGGTTTGAATTTACTGTTCTCCTGCCTCGGCCTCCCAGTGTTCTGGGATTACAAGTATGCATTACTACGCCTGGCTTTGGAAATAGTTTAAAAAAAAAAAAAAAAAAGAAAAAAGAAATCACATTACTTTCACTAAAATTATCGATTGAGAAAAAAATTTTAAATTAAAAGACAAATATTTTAAAAACTGTGAACATTAAAACTTTTGCACCATAAAATGAATCCAATTTCTGTACATAACTGACTGGAGGAAAAAAACCACCCCTTTTGGTGATAATGTAACCTTCATAGTTGCAAACAGCAGACAGACTCAGCTAACCCTAAATGAAATCACAGAGCTAATCTTTACTATAAAAGAAGCTTTCAAGTAAGGGACACAGAAGTTTATTTCTTTCATTACATGCTTATCATTTGCCAATTAGCACAAAAAGCTAAATGAATTCTAATCTCCTCGGCTTGAGAAAAAGGGGAGGAAATCCAATGGGCTTACATTTCAACTATTAATAACACGAAAGTTTTCACTTAAAATATGTAGCTACCATTAGGCTACATGCTGTAAAGTTATAAAATTAATAAACTGGCATAGTCTTACTCTGGCAATTAGAGGAGAAAAGAGTTATGATCTGTAATAGATGAAATGTTAGGAAAATCAGGAGGGAAAAGTTTATACTTAATGGTAGCAATGGGGACCAATTAAGAAGGAATGATGGATAAGATGAAGCTTGAATAATGTGTAAAAATCTCACCGGGCCAGACAAAGCATTGCAAAAAGCAAAAACAGAATGCCAGCAGTAGATGCTCAGGAAATGGCAGTGGTTCCTGTTGGCTGAAATGCAGGACATGTGGGCTGTGAGAAGAGGCTAGAAAGATTCCATGGGGTGAGGAGCTGAAAATCTGACAAGCAGTGATAAGGAGGCTGGGGCTCCATTTAGTCAGTCAGTCAGTCAGTCAGTCAAAATCTTGAGGTTTGCTGAGCCAGGCAGTGAGTTGGTTAGAGTTGGGTTCTAAACAAAGCAACAAGGATACAGGACAGTGTGGGAAAGAACAAGCAGACATCACCTGTTTTTCTAATTCGGCAGTTCAAGTCCTTCAAAAGAAGCTATTAATAGGTATATTTCAGAAGAAAAAAATTACTGACTAAAATCATGGAAGAGATAAAAGAGAACTGAAAGATGGGTCAAAGTTTGGCACCTAAATGAGAAAAAGGAGAGTGCCACTAACAGAAACAAAAGTTAGTTGGAAGAGCTATGACTACAACAGAGGTGACAGACTATATTGCTGAGTTGATATCCGAGCAGAACACACACACAGAAGGCCAGGTAAAAGAATATTGGATAAAATTCTAAGGATGCTTAGGATATAAAAAAGTGAGCTACTAAAAACGATGAAGTAGCATTCAGGTAACAAACTAAGTAAATACACTCACTCAGGATCTAAAGAAAGCTTCAGAGGAAAATAATGACAAACGACAGACTGTACAGGTTAAAAGAATGAGTAAGTACCCCTGTTTAATAAATCCAATGAGAAAGTAAAGATAGGATATTGGAGACACAAGCAAGGGTACTAAACAAACAGTTGTCAGCTATTTGTCAGAAGCAGGACATCCTGAATGTTTTCATGCAGGAAGAAAGGTGGTAGATGAGAGTTTAAATATCCAAGACAAGCAGTAAGAGACCCTAGAGACAAAGAAATGACAAATGAAAGACAAAAATACATTGAGTTTAGAAAAAGAAAATGAAGCACTAGAATCAAGATGACTGTCAGGTCTGTATTGGTAGCTCACACTGTTTCCAAAAATGAGATTTAAATGTTGAGATTTCAAACAGAAAGCTAGATGTTAGGTTTTTTTCTAGAGAAAACAAGATGAGACAATGGTAGGCCCAAACTTCCACACAACAACAATCACTGCTGCCCTCCCTTTCTCCACGCACAGCCAGATGTGGTGGCACTATGGTTCACAACAATCCCTGTCTGTGCCTACCTCCTTTAATAATTTTTATGCTCCTTTCAGCCTCGAATTTGTGGCACTTGATCTATAGCTTTCAAAAGAAAAAAAAAAAAAGACAATGGCATCACCCTTAACAAGTGTGGACTGGAGACTTGGACCTGAAAATTGTGAAAAAAAAAAAATATTATAACAGACAATGAAGATCTGAAAAAAGAGATCAAAGAAGGTATCAGAAAATGGAAAGATACACCTTTCTCATGGACAGGAAGAAAACAAAGAATACAGAACAAAATAAAACAGCATTCTCTTGGCTCATTTCCCCAAAGTGTAATTTTCTTCCATTTCACTATCATTTACTAAGTCTGCTGTTTTCACAAATTTTTATTAAGAAAATCTGTTGCACTCCATTTCTAGAAGTTGTTAGTAGAATTAATTCCACATGACTAGGAGACTAAATTCCTCACTCCCTTGTGGGCTGTAGGTTTGGGACCATTCTCAACTTCTAGAGTAGTCCATGTTCCTTAGCTTATGGCCCACATCCAAAGTTAGCAATGGTTGGGTGCATTCACCTCACCTTCCAGATTCTTCCCTTTTGCCTCAGGTCTCCATTACCTCCCTCTTCTGTCTTATTTGAGTATTCTGCTTTTAAAAGTTTACATAATCACACAACACCTACCTAGATATTACACATAACCATCCCTGTCTTAAAGTCAACTGATTAGGAAACTTACTTCTATCTGCAAAGGGCTTTCAGAGCAGTAGCCATATTAGTATTTCATTAGCCAACCAGAAAATAGAAAATAGAAATAAGCTGGCACAACAGCTTTAGAATTACGCATACTGTATCAGTCAGAATTTCATCACTATAATGAATACCTGATTCAGGTTACTTATGAAGTAAAGAGATATACTGAGTTCATGTTATGAAGACCCACAGCAAGACAGCAGGAGCGCAATGAAGGATCACATCTCAAATTGGGAAGCAGAGAAATGAAAGGGCCCCGACTCATACTTTTACAAGTCACACCAAAACTCAAGGGTCAACTATAAACACCTTAATCCCATAGGAGGGCACATCTCCAGTAGACTAAGGACCTATTAGGTCCGATTCCCTGAAGTTCCATCACCTTCCAATAGCACTAACCTAGGGGATCAAAACTGCAACACATGGACCCCTAGGACACCTATTATATCTGTTTATATTTTAAGATGAAAAAGATATATGTATCCAGTTACTCCAATGTACCTGGAAGTTATTTTTCAGAAAAGCCATGAACTGGCTCTCCTTTTATATGAGTTATATCAGTTACATCTGCAAATGACTCTGCTAAATAAATATTTAACTATCTCTATAATCAACAAACTGTGGCTCAGAAGTTAAGTAACTTGTCCAAGAACACAAGAGAATAAAGTGGGAAACTTAGAACTACATCCAGTTTTTTCAGAAAGCATAGCACAATTAGCACTTTCTTTTAAAAAAGGAGTTACTTAGTAGTAATGAAAACAAGGAATATGGATGCTTAAGTGGGGGAGGGCTATGAAGAGTAACTGCTTAGTTCTCGGTACGGTTTATTTAGATGTCCCCCCAAAGCTTTGTGTCCTTAGAGGTAGGGCTTTTGGGAGGTGACTAAATCATGAGTGTATGACACTAGATCATGGGTGTGTGATGCTGTATTAGTCCACTGATGGGTTTAACGCCTTTCTCAGTGCAGATAATGGACTCACTGAAAAGGAAAGACCCACCCTGAATGTGGTTGGCATCAATCAACAGACTTGTAGCCTAGATGGAATAAAAGGGGAAAGAAAAAGTCGCACTGCTTCCTGTCTGTCATGCCATGAGATCTTTCTCCTCTGCTATGCACTGCTGTTTGCCACCTTGCCTTGGAAGCAGCCAACTATAGCCTGAAGCCTCTACCAACTGTGAGCCAAAACAAACCTTTCCTCCTTTAAACTATGGGTATTGGGTACTGTGTCACAGTGATAAAATAACTAAGATAACTCTATAACATGAAGGTAGAGAAAAAAAAAAATCAAAGCCAAGTATCATTTGAAAGACAAATCAAGGTTAACAGTCACGTAGGTCCAATGAAATCTCAACAATTTTACCAAAGGTGTGAAGACAACATTACCAAAAGCTTTATGAATTTTACAAATAATAAAATAGCACTCAGTATAATGCTAGATCTAATGCATAGTGATAAGAAGACTAAAAAACACCATATTTTTATACAAATCACTATGTTATGCATGCCTGTATGTGCACAGTTGTACATGCACATGTTGTATATTTTCATAGAACCATTTTTATTTATTCAAAAAATATTTATGGAGGATCTAAGCAACAAATACCTGTGTAGTTCCTAGGGATATAGCACTAAACAAAGTCCCTATCTACAAAAAGCAAGTAAACAAATAACTGAAAATACAAGAAATACTAGTAGTAACACAGAGAATAGAGCATATAAAGGAAAAAACAAGCTCAGAAAGGAGGGTTCATATAAACTTGGCAGATAATATGAAAGAAATGAGTGAGCTAAGCAGCCTTCAGGAGAAATGCCTTCCAAGCAGAGGGAAGAGCAAGTGCAAATGCCCTGGGGACACAGATGTGCTTACAGAACCAGAACAAGAGGAGACAGCTGTGGCTTCAGCTAAGTAAGCAAGGTGGGGAGAAGCAGAAGGTCAGAAAAATTGGGAATGAGGGGTGATGCAGGACTTTTGTATAATTTTAAAGACCTTGTGATTTCCTCCTGAAATAGATGAGAAGTCATCAGAGGATTCTGAGTATAAGGGGGAGGGAAATGGCATGATTTATTCATAAATAAAAATGGAAGTTGAAAGCACCTGTAAGGATCCACAGTCCCATCTGGTAATACTATAATCAAACTGACAGAATCCATGAAGTTTTGCTTCAAAGGTCGCCAAATCCAAACCACCAAACTAATATTTATTTTGCATTTAATTCACTCCTGAAGATTTGTGACCACCTCAGACATATCCATGACATATCCTCTCAAGGCTTTCAGTTTGTATCTAATAGGCAAGTCAATAACTTGATTTTAAAATGCAGGATTATTGACAACTATTTGAGAACAAACAGGAAAACTTTGTTGTTGCTGAAAAGGCAATCATAATTTTGCATCTTGACAAACTTCTACATGTAAATTTTGAAAATAGTCAAATGTACAAAATTTTCCAATGCAACACTTACCTGCTGCTGTAGAAAGGATTTACAGTGGAAAAAAAATTTAATATGAGACATAATTTATAGAATTACTTTATAATATTCACCCAAAAAGTCAAATGCAGAAGAGTACAAGAAATCTGTCCACACACTAGAGACCCAAAGAATCCAGCTGAGAGCCTCGATCTCAAGACAATGTCCTACACAAGGCCAGTTGAAGACTTAGAACCCATGGCAATGTCTCATGCAAGTCTGCATCAAGGATCTGCACTGGGAAGGTCCAAGGATTAATGGTGAAAGCTAGAAAGTCTGCACCCATGGAATAAAGGATCTGTGCCCAGCTGGCTGAGGAATCTGCACTGGAGCCAAGAAGTGACACTCAAGGTAAAGACCAGAGCGCCCCTGAAAAGAACTGCAGCTATCCTCAGTGAAAGTGAGGCCCTGAGCTCCTCCAAAGATGAGAACAGAGAAGATCGTATCAGGAAAACAAGCAAGACAAATTTCTCCAGGAGAATTCAGCAGAGCACCATCTTCCCCTCTACTTCTCTTTTTATGCTTTTGGCAACAATCCTTAGGTGGCCCATGCACACCCAGCACCAATTCAGAGGGTGCTTCACTTCAGCTGGGTGTTACAAGTTGACTATTGGTTAATCCACCACACCTGCCAACACAAATTCCCTCCACAAAAGATTACACAAACTATTTTACCAATAAGAAAAGTCTCAGCCATTGGCATTTGACACTGACATTCTAGTTTAAACAACAATTGTAGTATTTTGTTTTTTAAAGGGAAAGAATAAACAACTTTCTTTACTAGCTCCTCTAGCACAGCATGCTGACAGAGCTCTCAACCAGGCCAAGTCACCCCAACAGCCAAGCATCAGATATTCAGATTTAATTGCAGTGCTGGCACCTTGTGATACATAAGTGGATTTTGGGCTGCAGGTTGGACACCGGGCTCTAAAAGGTCTGCCATCACTGTGTTATGTATCTTCTCTACAGAATGTCAGTTTAACCCAATTACATTTATTTCTCATGTAAGGAAATAGCAGGGTTTGTCCTACAGTGGTGCTGTGTATGGGCATAGAAGTTTCAATATTTAATTTTCGTGTCTGGAAGAAGAGAAGCTTATAATTATGCCATGAGGTATAACTATAATTAGGTTTCCTAATACCACAGACATCCCTATGATCCAATTGTAAAATAACAGAGAGTTCTGCTACGTACCATTGGGGTGCCTTTTCCCCCTTGAATCACTGCATTCCTGAGACCTCAGCAAGTAAAAGAAAAATTTATATTGTTTTAATAAAGAAACTAAGCTAATACAGTTATTAGTATTTAGCACTGATAATAACTTCATACTTCTTGATGCTTAAAAATCATTGTTATGACTGAATTAATCCAAAAAATAGCTAAATTTAACCTATTACCACCTCTAGTGATGCTGATGAGATGCAGTAACACAACTTCCTAATTAGTGCTGTACATATACCACTTTGCACCAGCTCCTTTATGCTTCTATTTTCCAGAATAATTTATAATTTACACAATTTACAATTTACTTAAAGCAGCATGTTTGTGTTGTGGAGTGGGGGTCAAGGCAAGGTTGTATACATACTAAAATTATTTTCTCCAACCCACACCTAAAATTGAGTAAGGCATTTAACCCATATAGAATGTTGTGTGTAATAGCCTATATATGATACCATAAATAATTACATATAGTCCCACTTTTCTAGATTGGTGCTGTTCTGATATTGGGGTCTGTGCCTAGATCCCCAATCTCCCAAACAAGTGCATGACAAAGGCCCAAACAAATGAGACAAATGGTGTGATCTCTAGGGCTCCAGGAGGACCAAAACCCTCTGCAGAGTTCTCAACTCTGATGGCTGAGACAGACAATGTCTGGGCAGCCCATATTTATTCAAACAAGGAGGGGGTTAGAGTGAAAATGCAGGAAAACTAAGCAGGACCTTGGGAAGGGTTCAAGGAACCCTCCAAGCAACAGACAATGCTAATTAAGGAGAACTATCCTAGGACAAAGTCTCCAGGCATCCTCAGCTGTGGCTTATCTTGCCCCCAGGGGTGTCTCCTCATTCTTAGTTCATCCATGCCCGGGCCACACCACAGCCCAGCACATGTATTCACCTTCAATGGCTCCAACATTCTGAGAAGAGGAAATGGAGAAGGGAGAAGGAGGGAGAAAAGGAAAGATGAAGAGAAAGAAGTGGAAGAGATACAGGGGGAGCGGTAGGAGGAGGAGGAAGAAGAGGAGGTGGAAGAGGAGAAAGCAGCCCAGAAGAAAAGGAGAAAGATACTGGCATCACAGCTCTCAGATGCAGCAGTGCATGCCTGTAATTCCAGGTACCTGGGATGGTGGGGCAGGGGGATCATAAGTTGGAGTCCAGCCTAGGCAATTTAGGGACACTCTGTCTCAAAAAAAAAAAAGTATTGGGGCTGGGGATTTAGCTCAGCAGTGTAAGCGCCTGCCCGGCAAGCACAAGGTCATGAGTTTGATCCCTAGTAGCAAAAAAATTAAAAGAAAGTATTGGGGATGTAGCTCAATGGTAGAGTCCTTGTCTAATACGCACAAGGTCTCGAGTTAAACTCTCAGTATAATTTTTTTTTAAAAATCAGTTCTTGTCTACATGATCTAAGTACTGGAAGTAGTCTTACTCATTTAAAATCACAGCTGCCCTTCCAAGCAGCAAATAATCTAAGAAAAATCCATAAGGCCTTTAGGGAAAAAATAAAGGTAAGAGAAACACGGTAGATGCACATGCTGAAAAAGCCTTAAAACGATAAAATGCCTAATAAATTTTATTACAAAAACATTTCAAAAGCCAACTTCCACTCAAACATATTCACTGCATTACTAAAATCTCAAGAGGCATGCACACTATACATGTAAAGTACCCAGGCTCCAGGCATGGTGGCACACACCTATAATACTGGTACTTGGGAGGCTGAGGTAGGACTGCTGCAAATTCAAAGCCAGCCTGGGCTACACAATGAGTTTAGGGGCAGCCTGAACTAGACAGTGAGGCCTTGTCTCATAAAATTTAAAAAAAAAAAAAAAAAACCACCCAGGCATATGGAGGATGGTAAGGCTATAAGGAAGAAAATAACTGGTTCTAGGGAATACAAGGATAAATCTTTAAATAAAAGGATCCCTTTAAGTGACTGAGATGATTCTTAGTTCTCAGGATTACTGGGGAGTAGAATTAATCAATTTGGAAACTAAAAGAGAAAATATTTAAAATATTTAAAATATAAGAAGAATATAATAAAGTATTTAAAATATAAGAAGGCAGTTCACATTCTAGTCATTGAGTTTGACTCTGTTCTACTTGAGAAGTTTACAAATTTAACTAAGAGACTCAGCAGGGAGTCAGGATTCTTATTTTGTAAACATCCTCATCCTGTGTGAGGGGAGGGCAAGGAAATTTTGTGGGTGCTACACCCACCCAGGAGGGATGGGTGACCTATGTACAATATATAGGAGGAAAAGAGGCTTACTTCCCCCACCCCACTTTTTTGCTCTTGTTGCTTTGCTGTCTTCTGCTGCTTTGAAGTGTTGCCCCTGTGCCATGCCACCCTACTTTGGAGCCAGCTTTTTATGGACTGAAACCTCTGTAGACTGTGAACTAAATAAACTTTTCCATCCTTAATTTTGGGTGTTGGGTATTCTGTCCCAGCAATGAGAAAAAAGTGATCAAGACAACCCCAATAATCTGAATCACTCATTTCTTATATAAAACATGCAGGCAAACATTTAGCATTTAAATTTTTAAAACTGTACTATGCCTATAGTGTTGGACAGTTTTCATGATCCTTCCTAAAGGTAAAAATGACTGTAATATAAAGCTGATTTTCAAAAGGTAGTATACTTTTAAGTAAATGTGTCCCTGTCACCATCCACATTAAGTATCATGGTTCAGTTCTTTGGTGTTTCTTCTGGTATTACACTTTAAATTCTCAGATCATTCCCTTTCCTTGTGTGAAAGTACTATCACCATAATGTTATATTTAAAACTTTCCATTTGATACAAAAGATCAGTAGGAAGACAGAAAATTTTGTCCTTTGTTGATTTAAAAATAAATCAGCTATTGAAAAATTTCTAAAGCAGTCCCTTCGTCTCCCTAAAATATGTAAGAAACCACTCGTGAAGGATTTTCAAATAAGAGGACTCAAGGCAACTGCAGATTTTAAAATTTTTAAAAATCTAACTCAAACACTATTAGCAAGCCCTACTTCAAGATTCTTGAAGGATGCCAGGTAGAAGTCAAGGGTCTTCATAGAGATTTTAAGATTCATAATCCTTTTCACTACCCATTCTTCCAAACATACAGTATATGTCCAAGCACATGTGAAATATCACTCCTCTTAGGAGTGTAGACCCACACATTAATTTATTATCTTCCAAAAATTACAAGAAACAACCCATTTGAAAACTGAACCATACAGGTTAGATGATTTGTTAGTAATTCTGTGAGTCATTCTACCTTGCTCTCTCCAAATCAATGCTTCAAAGTTAACAGCTGTTTGTCTACAAGTAGCTTGTAAGAAGAAACCTCTTCCAAAACTCTTCCAAGAAAACTATTTTTCCAAGATAAATCCAGATGGCCAACAACACAGGACAGAGAAATTTTCTCTTCCCTTTGTTTCATGTAAACAAAGAAACAATAACAGAGGATTCCACTTTAAATTCTTAACTCCTATAAATCTAACCTTACATCAAATCTCTAAAAGAATTTTAACTGGTGATACAAGCTAAGCCAGCAGTTTTTTGGGTATTACCATGATACTCCAAAACTGATTTTCCACTCTATAATAACAAATGTCATCACTAGCAAAGAATAGGAGCATTGCTAAAGACCCAAGTCATATGGTGTTTCTTTATTTCAATACTTAAGTGTTTCATTAACATAATTGTTCTTTGCTACTTCTGGGCAACTCACAGAGACAGACGGATGTCAGAAATATAAATAAAAATATATTCATATATATATCCACACATGTATTCACATATATATCAATCAGAAATCTTACAGAGAAATCAGAAACCTACACTGGAGGTTTCATTCCTCCAGCAGATCTTGAAATTAGCCTATCAACTACAACACTACTACTCAAAACCAGTATGTCATTATGCCAATACTCCAAAATCAATAGATGTAGTCAGGAAGTTGTTTTAGTCACTAGGCTAGTTGCTAAACAAAATATTCTGTATTCTTTGTTTATAATTCAATTTTAACTTCAGTTTAAGTTCTAAACAATGTAAGCTTAACATTGACAAGTACTGCTTTTTTCAGTGCACACCCTTTCAACCATGAATCTATAATTTTATATAAAAATATAAAATTACATATAACTTTTTAATAAAAAAAGAACAGTATGAAACACACACACAATTTTATGTGAAGTGGTTGCTAAGTTGCTTAAGAAAAGAAATACACACTTGCCAAAAGGACCAGAAAAGTCAACATAAAGTAGAGGCTTGTATTTCCTCAAATTAGTATTTCTTCAATGGAAATCAATCTTGCTAATACTAAGATTTTAAATTCTGGATCATCTATCTCTATGTTGTGTTGTTACTCACTAGAGAAAGCTGGAAGAGTTGGATCAAAGTATCCTTTGCCTTCAATCCTGATTTATGATTTCCTCCAAACAAAAGCACATTTATGCCAAGAATCAGAAAGCAAGGCTTAGTTTTCACAGCAAGCAAAAAATTGTAGCAATCTTTTTTGCATATAATAGTCACTGCTATTTAGCTCACTCAAGTAAAACACCGAACAAATAGATAATGAAGAAGTCTATAGTTCTGGCAGGATCTGCAGAATACAAGGAATAAGAAAAGCCACAGTGAGAGAAATTTCCTTGGCATTTCAGTTCTCTTCAAGAACAGACAACAATGCTTTTTCTATGACCTGTGCCACTGGAAAGACCGCCTTTCTGCCATTTTTCTCTTTCTCTGCATAAAATGATTTCATAAAAGAACCAGGGGAATTGGCTATTTTACAAAATCATAAAACCTCACTATTGGAAGGGACAGAGCCAACTGCTAGGCTTAAGGGCTGAGTGTCTCCTAAGGCATCTTGGCAAGTCCTGTGGTTTGTCCCCTTACGGAACAGCTGCCTTCCCTGACTTCCCAGTGCCACCCAACCCCTGCAACCAAGTCTCTTCTGAGGACTGTCATTAGGGATAAAAAAGGACAAGCTAATTTTTCTTCTGCTTAGCCTCCAGACAAACATTTTATAATAGCAGCTCTGTCTTCCTTAACCTCCAGCTCATCCAACCACTCCCTCCAGATGAAGACAGTCTTCAGGTCTCACCAAATGACTCACATTCCTCTAAAATGGAGCATGTACAGTCCAAGTACAAAGTTCCAGATATGAACCTCTGATGGGAACACAAAGGGACAATTATGTCAAGACATCAGATGCTAACTTGCATTAATTCCGTTAACCATGGTTAGGTTAACTTTCCAATAGCAGCAACACTACAAGTTTGGTTTCTGCTGAACTCCAAATATCTTAAATTTTGTTTTGCTTTTTTGTTTGTCTGTTTTGTTTTGTTTTGGTTTTTAAAGACAGGGTCTCACTATGTAGTTCAGGCTGGCCTTAAAGTCACTATATACAGCCTAGGCTGGCCTCAAACTCGCAGCAATCCTCCTGCCTCTGCCTCTCAAGTCCTAAGATTACAACCATGTACCACCATGTTCAGCCAAATTTCTTAAATTTTAATCAAATAAAATCATCCCCAATTTTAGCTATTTAATATGCAAATTCATAATGCCATATATACCTCTGTCAATTGTCATCTTATCAGCTTCAGGTTACTATATCATCTCCAAATTATTCTATGAACTATAATTGCCATCAGTTGTCTCTCCTTTATTTTAACCAGAACTCCCACTCAGTCACTAACAAAAATGCTATAAGGACCCTATGGTGAGTGCATCTAAATTCCAAATCATTTTTTCCTAATGTAAGTCGTTTTACCAAAGGCAACATAAATTTTTAGAAAGCAACTGCTTTAAATGGAGCAAACAGTTTCACTAGGATGAGAAATCTGGCAAGTGGCAACATGGAAGGAAAGAATCATTGGTTAAAACAACTACCTTGGAATAACTGCTATCAACATGAATGTGCTGCTATGGCAGTGGCAGTGAACCTATGTCACACATGCTGTAGCACTCACATAATGCCCTCTCTGATGCAAGCCTAGTCAATCCTGCATCAGATATTCAGGTTTAACTGCAGTGGGTAGCAGACTGAACACTTGGTTTCTGAAAGGTTTGCCATCACTGCTCTGTGGTTTTCTTGATTATACCAAACTGTCTCTGAGACTTAGTAAGACAGTTAATGGAACAGCCAGTTTTAAACTACTTACCACAATGTACATCTAAGCACTCAAACTTAACTAGATGGGCACTGGTATCAGCCCTTGGGTTCAAAGGTTTTAATAGTGGAATTCCTATAAAATGTTTTTTACCTATCCTGCTCATTTCTGTGAGGCAGCAGATTTACCCAAGATATTTACTTAGCAAGACTTTCTGATAAACTGCTTCTTTAGACAATTTTTTAAATAACATTTAATTACAAAGCATTCTAGTTATTCAATTTAAAAGGTTGAGTGGAGGAAAAAAAGGAATACCCAGGAACCATTTGATCACTGAGGGCAGGAAATCTTCTTCCATTTACCTGTTCCAAGAGAGGGTCACTCAAAAATGTCCTAAGAGGCCATGGATTTAGCTCAGTGGCATAGGTACCTGCCTGGCAAGCACAAGGTCATTGAGTTCGATCCCTGGTACCACCCAAACAAAAACAATGTCCCAGGAGAGACCAAAATGTAGGTATGGTGAAATGGGAACAAAATGTTCAAATGGAGAAGGGAGCAAGGGAAGGGGAAGAAGTAAAAAGGGGCGGGAGAGAGTAAAAAAAAGTGAGAAAAGGAAAAAATGTAAACAAACCTTTTGTAAATGGAGAGGGGAGGAGAGGTTGATGAGATAGGGAATAGGCAAAAAAGACTCAAATTCTATCATGTACAGGTACAAATTCTCTATGATGTGATCAGTATGTATATCTAAAATGTACCAATAAAATCTGATTGAAAAATAAATATTATTTTCCACCAAGAAAAAAAAGGTCCTAAGCCATATGGAGAATTACCAAGGATCAAATCAGAGAGAGGTGAATAGCACCCCCAGTAGTTATGCATCCTGACTGAACTAAGCACAAGGCCTCAGGTAATCAGGGAGCTTGCTACTTTACTGACCTTTTCTTATCACTGCACTTAAGTTCTAGATAGGAGTTGCTTTCTGTATAATTTCAAGGCCACCAATTCATAGGAAACCAATTACCCTTACAGAGTTTGCCACTTAACATCAAGACTGATGAACGACTCTTCAAGCACGGGGACTCTTCTAACACATGTCATGACATTAGCTCCATCCACAGAGAAAGTTATTCTAGGTGGGCATCTCTGGCTTCTGCAGGCCATTCATGTACTTGTAACAGGTTATTGAGCAGGACACCAATGACCTTCAATCTCTGGACAGTTAGAACAGCAGTTTGAGCTACAGCAGATCCAACTCAGTGGGATACAAAACAGCATTCAGACAGAAGCAGGTAAGCATCACCCCAGTCCCAGTTGCCAAGAAATGACACAGGTAGCACTGGTAGGGGTCCATGGGAGAGAACAGCCTTATAGCTTTATTTCTTCCTATCACAGTAACTTTCCATTAGCAGTAACATTGCAAGTTTGGCTTCTGCTGAACTACAAATTTTTCTGCTGAGGCTCACCGGTATTTTCAATCAACCCCTGCATCCACACTAAGAATTGATTAGGGTCTTGTGGTAATAAGGTCAGTTTGTAGTTGTCAAGTAAGTGGCAAAGATATGCTGCGTGGCCAAACTTTAGTCAGGATCTTCTCCTAGGCTCCTCTGTGCACTTCCCCATAAAATCTACTTTTAACAAAGAAGCCAGCTAATTCAGTTTAACAAGAAGCCCCTGTTCTTAATATCCCAACATCATCTACTTCTAATGAAGGTGGCTTGCTTAGTGGTCCACTATCCCTCAGGTGATATCTGATCACTCTACTCTGTCTTCAGCAAAATCATGTTAAGTCAATTACCAGATTTCCCCTTAACCCTGATCCTGCCAAACCTGAATACCCTTTAATTCTTAATAATTGTCCATCCATTAACCCTCACCTATACTTTGGCTGTTAATTTCCATTTGCTCATGCTGCATCAGTGTTGAACCCACTCTCCCTCCTCACTGCAAGATTTCACTGCCTTGGCCCTTACACTAGTCATGATGGTTCTGAATAAAGTCTGCCTTACTATGCTTTAACAAGTATCACTAAATAATGTTTTTCTTTAAGGTAAATTCACAGTTATTAAATGAGTTAAGTTTAGAGTAATCAAACAGCCTTGAACTAGAGTAAAGTAAAATCTTTTTCCCCTGAGAAACACAGACTTGGAATCACAACTATAATTGTGTTTCTGGTACAGTGACCTCAATGTGAGCACATATTTCCTCTCCCATTCACCCCTGCTTTTAGTCACTGCAGCTAAAACTCTCCAAAAGCAACAAAATGGTTGTTCTTTGCCCCAGGCATCCCTCTGATAACCCTACACTCAACAGCAATCCTTGCTGTAGTTCCTGATAACTAGGCTGCGAAGAGGCTCTGATGCAGCAAATAGGCATCTTGACCCTCAAAAAACTATGTAACTCATTTCCATCATTAACAGTAGGTCTCTTTGTTGAAAAATATGGAGGAAAAGGGGCCACAATACTTTGCCTTTGAAATGCAATCTGTGGAAAATCAGAATTTAAAATATATCCATTTCAATTCAGTGGTATCAAAATTCAAAGACCAGCAGCATCAACATCTGAAGATTTGAAACAAAAGAAGTAAGAGTCTGAAAGTTTGAGAATGTTTAATCCCCTATCCCTTACTTTAAAGATGAGGAAACAGTCAGATGTTTCTGAGGAGGTAGATGTGAACCTGGAACACAGTCTGCTACTCAGATTGACTCTGTGTTTCGCAAGTTCTCTTGGTGTCTTCTATCTTCTAGTCTCTATTTATGGGCCAGAGCCTGTCAAACTTTATTCTTTTATTATTAGCCACACCCGCATAAGCCTGCCAGTGGCAATTGGGACCAGTAGCCAGCACAGGTAGAGAAAACCAGCCAGACCCCCCACCCCAACCCTCCCTGGCCACCCCCAGCTGCCATTGGGAGCTGTAGCCAGTGAGGCAGGGAGAGCCAGCCAGCCACGTCCCTGTGCATCTGCCGCCATCAGAGCAGTCTCAAAGAAGCTATGCTGGTCTGGAGAAGCATTCTTCTGACTCCAGGAAGCTAGACTAGGAGAAACTCAGGTGCCTGCCCATTCCTTTACACTGCAGATGGAAAGCAAATGCGAGAAACACCTGTGACCCCACAACCGGTTCACTCATCCAGAGGAACCCAGAAAAATGTCAAGACAAAAAAACCAAAAGACAATCTCAAACCTCCAGCCCACACAGAACAAGTCTGGAAGATACAGACATGGAAGAGGTTTGAGGCCACATGCCTGAAATAACTGAAGAAACAACTTCATGAGGCTGTAAAAGTAATCCAATCAGAAATAATAGCTCAGGTAAAAGAAGAAATGACAAACATAATGAAACATTGCTAAGCATATCTAAAAAAGACACAGATTAAAAAAGAGAAGCATAGAAAAATGATGGAAACCTTGAATGAGCAATGTAGGAAGCAATTATAATGCATGAAACAGATTCAAAAGAGATATTCTGGAAATTAAAAACTCCACTGAAAGCTGACAAAACCACTTGAAAGAAACTGAAGTTAGGGGGCGGGGGGTTTAAGCTCAGCTGCGTAAGTGCCTGCTTGGCAGACACGAAGTCATGAGTTCAATTCCCCATACCAAAAAAAAAAAAAAAAAAAAAAAAGAAACTGAAGATAGACCTTCAGACCTTGAAGACAGGATAGCAGCTAGTGATTGTGAAAGGAAAGAGCTCTTAAAAATAACAAGGAACCAGGAAATAACAATTCAACTGCAAGATGATGCAAAACAAAACAAAAAAGACTGACAGGAGTTACTAAAAAAGCAAGGGTCAACACAAATAAGATAAAAAGATCATTTACAGAAGTAATAGCAGAAAACTTCCCCAGCATGGGAAAAGGACCTGACATGCAGATAAGTGAGGCATATAGAACTCCAAATACCCATAACCAAAATAAAATTACACCCAGACATGTAATAATCAAGATTTCAGAAATTCAGCACAAGAACAGAATATTAAAGGTTGTTAGAGAAAAGATCACCTATAAAAGGAAACCCATCAGAATCACGGCAGACTTCTGAACACAAACCATCAAGTCAAGAAGAGCTTGAAGTGGTTCGAGTCCTGAAAGAAAACAACTTCCAACCCGGAATGATGTACCCTGCAAAACTATCTTTCAAAATTAATGGAGAAATTAGATACTTCCATGATACAGCACAACTGAAGGAATCAGCAAACCAACCCTACAAAGAGTGATAAAGGATATTCTACAGAGAAATAAAGATGACTATGATTCCATGAATAGCAGTAGAGCGGGATCACCAAGCAAGGCAGGCACCTGAATAGAGGGGAAAGTAGGGAGCCAACAGCAGGAAGATAGCATGGCAGAGATGCGCCAGAGCATATCAGTTGGAACCATTAATGTAGATGGTCTCAACTCACCAATAGAAAGGAATATAGGCAGAGTGGATTGAGAGCAGGATCTATCAATATGCTGTATATAAGAAACACAACTGACTAGAAAAGGATATTCATGGACTGAATGAAGGTCAGAGAAAAGAAGATAATACTCCAAGTGACAAGGACCCAGAAGAAAGCAGGAGCAGCTTGCCCACCACAGAATGCATAAGAAAGATACGGCAGTTTTATATAATGGAAAGCTACTCAGCTACAAAGAAGGATAATCTCAAGACTTTTTTTAGGGTTTTTTGGTACCAATGATTGAATTCATAACCTCACGCTTGACAAGCAGGCACTGTGCCACTGAGCTGTATCCTCTTATAAATGGATGCAACTTGAGATCATGCTCATGGGTGAAATGGTTTAGACTTACATGGGTGAACAGTGTGTTGTCTCCTTAGTATAAAAAACTGGAGGAGTTAGTGGGATCTAAAGTATATAACAGATGTGAAAATGAAAGGGGAGGAAACATCTGCAAAAGGAAAGTAGTAGCCATTGTTAATTCCCTATTATCTTGTTTTGAAGTCCTGTATGGTTTTCATTGTATTGTTTGGTTTGACTTTTATTCTGTTTTGTTTTGTTTGATTCTATTATGTCTGATGGCATTGGAAGGTATTCTGAAGATATCAAGAGGTATTATGGTAGAAACTATTGATTTCCTATTATCTTGTTTTGAAGTCCTGTATAACTTTTATTGTTTTGGCTTGATTGGCTTTATTCTGTTGCATTTTGTTTGGATGTATCCCCTTTAAAATTAAAAAAAAAAACCTCATTATTGTTTTCACATTAAATTTAAATTTAATTTAATTAACACTAAATAAATTTTCTACTTTTTGGATTCCTAAGTACTTCTATGCAGCCATTCCTGTGGCTCCCCAACAACTGTCTCATTTATAATGTTCCTTTTAAATCACTTTACTTGTTCTTAGGAAGTAAAACGATGCAAATTATGAATAAAATCAGATCCTTCTAGCTAATGCCTAGTTTAGAGATATGTGACTAGTGGAGGTCTGTAATGTAAAGAAACCATGATTATTTTTAGGTGCATAATGACTAAAAAGAGTCTAACATTTTCACCTGAGTTTAGGTGTCACCCTGTGGGAAACCAGATTATGAGAATGAAGACCTAATTGAATTTCTCTGTGAGCACAAAGAAAAATGGTAAGTTGTGATCATCTAGCAACATGCAGGCATGGTGGCACACTGCAAGATCAAGGGAAGAGTTAACACAGTTGAGATCTGGTTATTTTTCTGGGCCTAGAGTATACATAATAGGAGGCAGATGAATCTTCTGCTACTCTAATTGTTTGCTCCTATGTAAATGAAAGTGAGGCAAGCCAAATGCTCAGGGCTCTTTGTCCACTACAGGCAAAGAGCCCCCAATGCTTGCATTTCAAATTAATTGTGGGGTTTTTTTTGTCTTTCATCCATGTTCACCCCCTAGTGAGGGAATAAACTTCTAAATTGGCACCTTCGCCACCCTCTTTGGGAATCCTCCTTATCTCCCACAAGTCTGGGTCAGATGCTGCTAGAGAACACTGAGCACTTCTGCATCAGATCACATCCTTCTGGAACCAGAGTAGGTTGCCATGATTATGAATAAACTTGAGTACCATGGTAGAGAACTGATCCTTAAGAGCTTTCTGACCTTGAAAACTGTATCCATTCTCATTTGAGAACAATAACAAGTATACCTATCTCAACTTCCTTGTTTATAAAAATGGATAGCACTTTCTACCTCAGAGAGGTTATAAAGATTAAGAATGGTCTCACAACTAAAGCATAGGAAAAGCATTGCTATTTTATAGCAGCCAATAAACAACTATTATTATTATTGCCAGTTTCTCTTATTTGTGCTTGTTTTACCTTCACCAGTTTAGTCTGCATGTATGATAGGGAGGAAAAAAAACTGCAAGCTTTGAAATCAGACAGACATGGCATAGAATACAGGCTCTGTTATTTACCACATTTCATTAATGAAAAAGATCTTTACACATTTTAACATGTTACATACTGGGATGAATCTTATAATTTATAAGTGGTGTCTTATACAGTCAATGGAACAGGATATTGTGTTAGCTCTGAATAGCTGTGAGACAATACCTGAGATAACCAACTTAAAATGAGGAAAGATGTATTTTATATCAGTTTCAAGAGAGGTTTTAATCTGTGGCTAGCAGGGTGCACTGCCTTAGACTTATAGCAAGGCAAAAAATCATGGCAGGGAGCACATGAACGATCAAGCTCTTAACCTCATAGTAGCCAGGAAGCAAAGAGCTCACTTTTCTTTTTTTTGAACCAGGGATCAAACTCACAACCTCACGCCTGCCAGACAGGTGCTTGTGCCACTGAGCTCAATCCTTGACCCCTAAAGAGCTCACTTTTCTAACAAAGCTCCTCCCTCAAAATCCATTAAGCTATGAATCCATAAATGAACTAATCTATTACTGAGATCAGAACCTTCATAACCCATCTCTGGACACAGCTGCTTTGGGAACTAAGACTTTAACACATGAGCTTTTAGGGGAACAATTAAAATCCAAACCATAACAGGTATTACCTGTTTGATCTTGGGCAAGTTACTCAAACTGTAAAACTCATATTATTATTTATCTTCTTTTTTTTAAGAACTGTGGTAAAGCACAAATAGTGTAACTATAGAAACTCAACACAATTTGTGGAGTAATAACACAATCTATACAAATGCCTTTAAATTTTGCATTCTTCTGGGCCCAGTTTATGTTTAGGAGCTGAATAAATATTTCCATATATTTTACAGAGCAGTCCATTATCCCATATAAATTCTAAGCCAGTATGTGTAAATTGCAGATGGCCTACCTAAGCCTTTTTTTAAAGATTAGGGGCTGCAAGTACAGAAATTCTCCAAAGGGACAGTGCAAGGATATGAAGCTGCTTTCAACACCCCAACCACACCCCAGGATTATTTATTGCCCAACCTCCACGTGAGGCTATGTAGAATCTACCTCCCTGCTCAAATTGAGCTCAGGATCAAAGTTTGTATGGGACAGCCTGAGATCACAGGAAAATGGTTTTTACAAATTCAGTTTGACTATTGGCATGTAATTCAACAATGTTAAGCATTTATGCTCAACTAAACCTTTCACAACAACTAATTTTTCTGAGGTCCAACATTTAACTGCCATCTGAGGGACAGAAGTCTGATGGCTCCAAAGTCTGTCCTTAATCCCCATCTCCTGCTTCTCAAGGATATTATGTAACACTAGCTTAAGTCAATCAGAGCTCTCCTCTGCTTTGAGTTTGCCTTCTGAAAAACCCAAAGAAGGGAGAGGGAGGGCCAAGGGGGAGGGTAGAAGAGCAGGGAAGTTCTGTGTGGAGTAAGATCTGTCGGTTTCAAAGCCCAATTTGTACTTACTGCTTCTTTCCCAGGACTCCAGCCAGTCTTAACTAACAATGTTGTTTACTGTACTCTTTTCCATTTCTTATCTTGATGTATTTCCCAGATTTCCACTCTACAGATCACTTTTGGTTTTGCTTTCCTTGAGACTTCTTTCATCCTTTTTCAAAAATTCTGGTTCTTCAAGTTTCTCTCCTACCAGCCATTTCTCTTTGTATGGTACCATACTTTCTGACCAGAAAACTCTTCTGTCACCATTTGAAGAAGTGAGTCACAATGAAAAGGCACAGCTGCAGACTCATCTGAATTGTGTAATAAATATCCCCTAATTCCAGCATGTCAATGGTAAATGTACACATGAAGGAATATTAGAAAGACTGAAAACAGAAAGAAACACATGCACAAGTTAGCACTCCCTACTCTGCAATTTCAGATCAAGGGTTCACACAGGGTAAGACCATCTAAGCCCCAAATTCCTGAAAAACAGTGCACATATCCAAGTTTTGCCATCAGCCTTTCCTTCACAGAATTTTGATGTTAATTTTCTTCTTGTGTGAGCAAACTGTAAGAGTCTGTTTTGGGGGTTTTTTTTGGGGGGGTGCAGTGTCCTATTTTTATCCAATAGATCAGAAGGAATGCCAGTGACACAGTAGTTGACATGGTTCCAACTAAGGCACACTGGATGGACAAGGGAGACTACTAGTATGAAAACTCTCAAGTAACAATAACAATACAAGCCAATAGGTGACTGAGGCCTTCACAGGATTGGCAACCAACTCTAGAGGAATCCAGAGCTCAACAGAAGACATCCCTGAAGACCAGACTTTTCTAAGAGGCACTGATGCCTGCAATGTATTTACTTAGTACAAAAACTCACAAGGATCATTACAGAAAACTAAATAACACTTTTTTGAAATACAATTACAAGACAAGCAAAATGCTATCTTAGAACTCCAACCCCACTCAGAACAAATCCAAGAGACATCAACATGGAAGAAAATGAAAGACAAACACCTGAAATTTCTGAAATGATAGCAACCAAAGTAAAGAAAAAAATCCATGAGGCTACAGAGGAAATCGGATCAAAAATATTGTCTCAGGTAGAAAGAGAAATATCAACTTTTTAAAGGAAATTCTCAGCAAATCTAGATTAGATACAGATAAGAAAATAGATGATGATAGGAACAGAATGGAAATCACAAATGATCAATACAGGAAAGAAACAGAATGTGTGAAACAGATTCAAACAGATATTCAAGAAATCAAAAATTCCAATGAAAGCTGGCAAAATCACTTGAATGAAACTGATGACTGACTTTCAAACCTTAAAGACAGGATCATAGCTAGTGATCATGAAAGGAAAGTGGTCTTGAAAATAAAAAAAGAACAGAAAATAATACTGCAGTAGCTACAAGATGATGCAAAGGGAAAAAAAATTTTGTGGAAATGAAAAAGCAGGAGCCAACACAAATGAGATTTTAAAAAACTACTTGGAGAAGTAATAGCAGAATATTTCCTAAAAATGAGAAAACAACCTGACACATAGATATGTAAGGCATATAGAACCCGAACTAGCCATAACCAAAATAAATCTATACTCAGGCATATAATAATCAATATCCCAGAAATTCAGCACAAGAAAAAAATATTAAAAGCTGTTAGAGAAGAGAAACAGATCACCTTAATAGGCAAGCCCATCAGAATCACCACAGACTACTCAACACAAATCCTCAATGTGAAAGCTTGGATTGAAGTGTTGCAAGTCCTAAAAAAAGCTCCCAAGCCAGACTGATATACCCTGCAATACCATCTTTCAGAAATAAATGGAGAAATAAGATACTTACACAATAAAGAACTAAAGAAATTCATGACCATCAATCCAACACTACAAAAAGGTACTCAAAGATATTCTAGACAGACAAAAATAACCACAATTCCAAGAACAATAGAAAGAAATCACCAAGCAAGGCAAGCAACTAAACAGAGGAGAAAAATAGGGAACCAATAGTAGGAAAATAACATGACAAAAATAAGCCAATACATATCAGTCATTATCATCAATGTAAATGGCCTTAATTCACCAATCAAAAGAAACAGACTGGCAGAATGGATCAAGAAACAGGATCCAGCCAGGGATATAGCTCAGAGGTGTAAGCGCCTGCCTGGCAAGCACAAGGTCCTGACTTTGATTCCTGATACCAAAAAAAACCCCAGAATCCAATAATATGCTGTATACAAGAAACACATTTATCCCAAAAAGAAATTCATAGACTAAAGGTTAAAGGACAGAAAACAACATTCCTTTCAACAGGAACCCAGAAAAACAGCAGGAGTAGCTATTCTGTTTGCAGACAGTGTGAACTTCAAACCAAAAATGATCAGAAGAGATAAAGAAGGTCACCAAATACTTACTAGAGGAAAACTTGAAGAGGAAGTGATAACAATCATAAATATATATGCACCATATACAGCTATAAGACAAATATTAATAGACAAGAAAAAACATATAAGCAGTAACACAATTATAACAGGGGACCTTAATACCCCACTGTCACAAATAGGTCAACAAAACAAAAAAATCAGTAAAGAAATAAAAGAACTAAACCAAACCTGTGAACAAATGCACTTAATAGATGTTTACAGTGTCCCACCCAACAACATCACAATACACAATCTTCTCAGCTGCACGTGGGACATTCTCTAAAATATGCCCACATACTAGCCCATACAACATACTTGAGTAAATACAAAAGAACTGAAATTCTCCTATGTATATTTTTTAACCATAGTTCAATAAAATTGCAAATTAATGGCAAAAGAAGCCACAAAAATTTCATAAATACATGGAAATTAAATAACAACCCTCAGAACAACCAATGGGTAACAGACCAAATTAAAGAAGAAATTAAACAATATCTACAATCAAACAAAAATGCAAGTATGACTTACAGAAACCTGTGAGATACCACGAAAGCAGTACTAAGAGGGTAAATTATAGCGGTGAATTTCCACCATCAGGAAAACAGAATGAGCACTAATAATTTAACACTACCTAAAGTTTCTAGACAAGGTCAAATCTCATACAAGGGAGGAAATTATAAAGATCAGAGCAAAAATTAACACAACTGAAACTAAGAATACAGTATGAAGAATTAATGAATCGAAGAGCTGGTTCTTTCAAAGAACAAAAGTGATAAACTCCTAGTCAACCTTATCAAAAAAAGGAAAGACTCAAATTCATGCAATATGGAATGAAAAGGGTAAAATCACTACAGATCCTGTGGTAACTGACAAGATCATCAATACCTACATTACATTCATGATAAAAATAAAAACCACTATGGAAAATGAGAATAGATGATCTTTGCCTCAATGCTGACAAAAGCCATCAAAGACAAACCAACAGCCAACATCATCCTAAATGGACAAGAACTGAAAGTTTTTACTCTAAAATCAGTAACAAGACAAGGATGTCCACTCTCACCACTCCTATTCACTATAGTTCTGGAAATGTTAGCCAGAGTGACTAGATAAGACAGGAAAAGGAATAGGATAGGAAAGGAAGAAGTTAAACTATTATTTGCAGATGACATGATACTCTATATAGAAGACCCCCAAAACTCCACCAAAAGACTTCTGGAATTAATAAACTACAAAGTCAACACTCAAAAATCAGTGGCATTCCTGTACAAAAACAACAAATTCATAAGAGAGAAATCAGGAAAACTACACCTTTCACAACAGCATCCAAAAATATGAAATATATAGAAATCAATCTGACAAAAGAAATAAAAGATCTATATAGCACTCTTAAAAAAAGAAATCAAAGAGGATATTAAGAAATGGAAAAATATCACTTTTTCATGGATAGGAAGAATCAACATTGTGAAAATGCCCATACTTCTAAAACTGTTAATACATTTAATGCAATCCATATCAAAAGACTATCACAGATCTAGAGAAAACATTCCTAGATTTCATCTGAAAACAGAAGAGACCTAGAACAGCAAGGCAATCCTGGGCAACAAAGACAAGGCAGGAGACATCACAATCTGACTTGAAATTATACCACAAAGTTACTGTGATAAAATCAGCATGGTACTGGCAAAAAAACAAAAACAAAAACCACCAGATCTGAGGATCAGTGGAACAGATTAGAAAAAGTAAAAACAAGTACAAACACACTCCGCCATCTTATCTTTGACAAAGGGGCTAAACATGTTCACTGAAAGAAAGATAGCCTCTCTAATAAACTGCACTTGAAAAACTGGCTTTTCACATGCCACAGACTAAAACTAAATCCATGTCTATCACTATGCACTAAACTAAAGTCAAATGGCTCAAAAATCTAAGTAGTAAAACAAAAACATTAAATTTATGGGAAGAGAAAATAGGTAGAAACCTTAAAGGCACAGGGGTAGGCAGAGAGTTCATGAGCAAAAACCAAACTGCATGGGAAGAACTTTAAAGAATTGACAATAGGTATCTCATTTAAAAAAAAAAAACTTTAGCACTTCAAAAGAAATCACCAACAGAGTGAAAAGAAAACCCAGAGTGGGAAAATATTTTAGCCAACTGTCCCTGAGACAAAGGACTTCTATATAGAGCATATAAAGAATTAAAAAAACTCAAACTCTCTCCAAATTCAAAAACTCAATCCAAAAATGGGCACTGGAGATGAACACAATTCTCAGATGAAGAAATACAAGCGACAAATAAAAATATGAAAATATGTTTGACATTACTGGTCATTCAAGAAATGCAAATTAAAACAATACTGAGATTTCATCTTACCCCACAAAAAATGGCTTCAATCAAGAAATCAACCAATAACAAAAGCTGGTATGGGGAAAAGGAACCTTTCTCCACTGTTGATGGGAGTGCAGACTGGTACAACCATTATGGAAATCAATATGGAGATGCTTCAAAAACTTAGGATTAGAGGTCCCACTCAACCCAGCTATTCCCCTTTGGTATCTTCCCAGAAAAATTAAAAACAACATACTGCAGCAATATATGTGCACTCATGTTTATAGCAGCAAAATTTGTAATAGCTAAATCTTAGAACAACCCAAATGCCCATCAACCAAGGAATAGATTAAAAAGATGTGGTTTTTATATAATGAACTACTATTCAGCTATAAAAAAGGATAAACTTGAGGCCTTTATAGATAAATGGATGAGATGGAGTTTATACTTGTAAGTGAAATAAACCAGATCCACATGTGTGAACAGCATAATGTCTCCCTAGTGTAAGAAAATGAAAAAGAAAGACCCCAAACCTGCTTGCGGCTTGCCCGGACCGGCCCTGCAGGCGACCCACCCAGAGGCACCGTGAATTCCCACCACAGCTGCGCTGAAGTCGGAGGTCAGGGAGCCCAGCAGTTATCGGTGACAGACACCAACACGTGGTGAGTGATGAGAATAAGACCCTCCCACGGGAAAGGGGAAACCGACTGGACGACATGTTGGATTTGGGCAGGACAGCCCTAACTCTATAAGGAAGTGGCTTCAGCTGGTTGCTCCCCTCACCGAGCGGATTGGTGGAATCTGCTTGGACTAGGCCGCGCCCTTGGCGGGGACCCAGTGAGTCGCTACAAATTACTTTCCTGAGATCAGTGCACACTGAGGAAGTGAAGGCCTGTAAAGGTTGACTGGCCTGGAGGGGGAGGATCTAGTGCACACTGCCGGAGGGTGAACTCTAATCTCTGATAACCTATTGAAGAGAGCTAAAGCTCCTAGCCTACGCCATCTAGAGGAGCCTTAACCAACAAGAAAAGGGTCTGAGAATTACACTGTACACTTGTATGGAAGGAACCAAAAACATGATGAAAGGGAGAAATAAGAAAAACTCCCAGCCCCCAACCCTGAGAACATTGATCCAGGAGAAGTAAATACAAAAGAGATTGAGGGCAGCAATAATGCAACATCAAACACAGCATTAGCAGACGTAAAGAGGTATTTTCAGGACCTCATAAGCGGGACCAAAACTGAAATATTACTTCAAATTAAACAAGAGATAAGTAGATTAATAAAAGAAGGGCTGGACACCTCTCAAGAAGACACAGACAGAAGAATGGAGGAACAAAAATGGAGAGAAAAATTTAATGAAGAATTTAGAAAAAACCTAGAATTCATGAAGCAGATTCAAAGAGATTGTCAGGAAACTAAAGACTCCATAGAAAGCTGGCAAAACTGCTTGAAAGAAACCAAAGATAGACTATCAAAAATTGAACACAGGCTTGCAATGTGGGGTCATGAAAGGGAAGATCTCTTAAAAACAACAAGGGAGCAGGCAGTAAAGTTACAAAGACTGGAAGATGACAAGAGGATCTATAACTTAAGAATAAAGCATGTGAATGAAGAAGCAGGAATCAAATCAGAGGAATTACAAAGGCTCTTCACAGAAATTATTAAGGAAAATTTCCCAAGCATAGAAAAAAGAAATGATATGCAGAGGTATGAAGCATACAGAACTCCAGCCACCTACAACCCAAACAGAGCTACACCCAGACACACAATAATCAAGATCCCTGAAATTCAGTATAAGAACAGAATATTAAAAGCCATCAGAGAAAAGAAACAGATCACCTATAAAGGAAAACCCATCAAAATCACGGCAGACTTCTCAACACAGACCATCAGGTCAAGAAGAGCTTGGAGTAAAGTAATTCAAGCGCTGAGGAGAACAATCTCCAGCTCAGATTGATGTATCCTGCAAAACTCTCTCTAGAAATTAATGGAGAAAAAAGATGCTTCCATGACAAAGAGGAACTAGGAGAATTTGTGACCACCAGTCCAACCCTACAAAAAATACTGAAGGACATTCTAGGGAGACAGAACAACAATACGAGCATTTCAGGAACAGTGGCAGAGAGGCCTCAGTGAATGAGGCAGACAGTGGAGTGGAAGAGAAAAATAGACTATCAATGGCAGAAAAATAGAATAGCAGAAATGAGGCAGAGAAGATTGGCTGTAATCTCTAGTATAGAGGGCCTTGAAATACTAACAGAGAGAAACACAGGCAGAGTAGATCAGGAGATAGGGTCCATTGAGCTGCTCTATATAGGGAGCCAGTGGGACCCAAAAGAAGCAGTGCACCCCATGGGAGTGAAAGGGGAGGAATTGTCTAAAAAGGGAGGCAGAGGATATTGTTAATGGGGTAACAAGATTTAAAATTTACATTATTCTCACCACTCTGCTTGGATGGATTACGTGCTGTTCCAGTTTGTCTACTTACACTAGACTTGAGGACATGGTCAGCTATCCCAAAAATAAGAGGCCACATTATGGTAATCATCCCTAATTTTCCTATCAACTTAATGTGAAGCCCTTTGTAACTTATACTGTCTTATTAGCACTGATCTTATTTGAATCTGGTTTGTTAGATTGCTACTTTGTATTGACTGATTTTATTTAAATCTGTTATGATGGATAGCATCAAGTCTAAGTGTATAGGCAACTACACTGAAGATGACAAGATTCACTAAGATACCCACTCTGGTTTGATTATTACTTGCTTTTGAAGTCTTATAATGTCTCCAATGCTTTATTTTTATTAATGTTGTTATATACTGCTGAGACATCATGATAACCATTGTAGATCACCTTGTATTGAGGTTTTATGTGACTTTTCTGCCTCATGCTTTTCTAGGAATTGTTTTATCTTGCTTTGTTTTGTTTTTCCTGCTAATACAGAAATGATAGATATACATGTAGAGACTCATACATGTGTAGAGCTTATAAACAGTTTACGAGAACCAACTATATAACACATGTTGAAATGAACAACTACTTTGAAGAAAAAGAGACACTACAATACCCAGTGCTGATTCCATAATGTCATGATGTGAAGTCCAGCAAAACTATCACTTTTT
>PVJX010017720.1:0-37830 GCA_004027295.1 Dolichotis patagonum | reverse complement strand
TTCTATCTACCACATTGTGTCTTATTGGAATTTGAATATGTGTGATAGTTCAAACAAATTTTTTTCTTTTTTATCAAAAATGAGATATTATAATACCCATTGATCATTTTCTGTTATTCGGTTCAGAAAGCCCTGGAATTCTTTCACTCTATGCATGGCTTTATACTATTGTGTTATGTTTGATATTATTGTATTTGAAACTATGCTCAACTATAGCAGTAAGAGATATGGTGTTAGACACTGTTGATGTCCAGTTGACTTAATGTAAAGTACTATGTTGCCTGTGTTGTCCTGTTCTGATCTGCTCTGTACTGCCCCCTTTTGTTTTATCCTCTTTTAAATTAAAAAAAAAAAAATTTCCAAGGAGCAGAACCACTCATCAGTTCTCTGCTCCTGAAATCACATGTAAAGGTCAACTGGATAATCATTTTTTTGACTTTAAAATCCTATTTTTAGGTAGCACTATATCACCTTGCTTATATTACTATGGTTAATGTGTTTTTAAGATTTTATTTTAAAAAGAAGAAGAAAAATAGAAATAAGACAGTCTCGCACCAGGCTAATAGGAGAGTAACACTAAATAATACATTGTACATTGTTAACTTCGGCTGGGGATTTAGCTCAATGGCTTAAGCACCTGTCTGGCAAGTGTGAGGTCATGAGTTTGATCCCTGGTACCAAAAAAAAAAAAAAAAAAAAGAAAAGGTACATTGTTAACTTCATAGTAGTTACTCAGAGTACCAGATAAAGGCATGAAATCATGTCTGAACAATATTAGAACCACTCTTTCTTTTTAGTGAACTAAAAGAAAATAGCTGTATAACTTTCTTAACTAGCTTGTGTATGTGTGTGTGTGTGTGTGTATATATATTATTTTTTTACTATTAACACTAATTTCTAACACTTGTGATGCCATCTGAACTAGAAGTCAATACTGGGATAAAATTTGAATTCAAATATATAGTTCATACATAAGATTTGCTTATATATTTCATATATAAGATTTGCTGGTCAAAGTGTTTGGGTCCAGCCTCTTCTAATCCCAAATAAATCTTATAATTTATGCAAAATATCCACAGTTCCAGAAAGCTACTCCTAACAAAGTCTGACTTAATTTTTTCCAGAAAATAAGTATTAGGTATCACAGAAAATATCTTCTAAAATAGATAAATAAATTAATATGATACTTAGGGTTGCCTGCAAATACATAGTTCTCATAGTCCTTTTTCCTGTCAGTAATAAACAGAATTTTACAGTCACATAGCTCAGACCCCTGGTTTTACTGAAGGATGAATTTATTCTTCCTTCCTTATTTATCCTATGATTAGGAATTAAGTTCCTAATCATAGTATTCTTCCAAGAATTATATATACATTACAGGAAATAAATTTGTTGTCAAGAAGAAGCAGCAGATCAATCCTGAGTGCCAGCCCTCAACCCTGTTCCCCTTCATCCCCCCACAGGGAGATCAAGCTGCCAATTCGTGCGTGGGCAAGTCCATGTGCAACAGGCCCTTCTGCTGGCCACGGTCACCCCCATGGGCCACAGGCAGTGGTCAGGAGGTAGAGTCTCTGTCATAAACTACAAAGAAGGTGATTTACACAAAATTTTTGCAGAAAAACCATCAACAATAAAGCTCAAAAAAGTAAAACAAAAAATAACAACAAAAAATAGGTTTCCATGGAACTTAAAAGTTAATTGCCACACTCCTAATTGTTTGTGATTCATTGCTTGATCTTTTTTTCATGCCTAGATCTTGTAATCTGAACAACTATTTTGAAGATAACAATATGCAATAAAGTAGTGTTAATTTCCTATTATTTTGTTTTGAAACTCTATCATCATTTTTATTCTTTTTTGCTATTGTCTTTTAAAGTTAATTGTCAAAAGCACTGCTTTCTAATTCTGCCATTTTCCTCTCTGCTTGCCCCAAGGCAAATGGCACTTCCTTGTGGATTTGCCACCGCCATAGGGAACAGGCTGCTGCCACGAAGGCCCACGGCACTGACCCATGGCACAGCTGCAACACTGGCCTTACTTACAGAACCTAAGTCAAGCTTGGCTATGGGGAAAGGTCCAACTCACAGCAACACGGAAACTGTGGATGCACCATGTGCCAATCAAACCACTGGGCACGAAAGCCCCTCAAAGCAGGCAGAGAGTGGGTGACCAGGAGCACTGTGGTTGCCTAAGGGTGAATCAAGAGGGGGCTGATCCGATCCTTATAACAGATGCCTCCAAAAGCACACAACACATTCTAGATAAAACACTAGAAAGTGAAGACAGTGCCTGTGACACAAGGGACTCCCACTCTGACCCCACAATGGACGTCACACTTAACCTAGTCACCAGGCATGCTCACTCTCCTGCAGGTCTCATGTTGTGTCCCTGCAGTTTCCACCTCAGCGAGGGGACTGGGTCAGGTGAGAAGGGGGATGGGCACCCATGGAGATTAGGGCCCACGGGAAAGAGGAACAGCCCAGCAAACACTCCTTATGCAAGGACACAGGACAGCCGTGCCTGACCTGGGACTTCAGCCTCTAGAGTTGCCAGCGCCCCGTTCCCTGTTGGTCCTTGGACACCTTGCTGTCACAGCTAAGTGACTGGACACCTCAGACCCTGCATCATCACAGTGATGCCCATGGGGCTGCTCAGGCCTGGGGTCACAGCTGACACACTCTGAGTCACTCCATGAAGTCTGCATTCCTGCTTCTATTCTTTTCATGACATGAATATGTCTTAAATGTTTTATATATATATATATAAAGTAATATTTATATATTTTCCTCAAAATTAAGGAAATAGCGCACATCCTTGTAAGAAAACTGAATGGCCCAGGAAACACGTGTGGAGGGGGACAGAGTTCATGGCAGCCGCTGACTGTGACCTTCAGCCTCATCTGACCACTGCAGGCTGGGGTGCATGCTGGACCCCTCTGCTCCCTGAGAGAGATGCCTCAGCCTGAGGTACACCTGCCTGGACATGCAGAGCTGGTTGCCATGGTTATGCGATACTATCGTGGAGCATGGTCTCTGCAGTGCCTTGTGGTCTTGGTGAAACCCAGCTTGGTGTGTGAAGTGCCTTAGAGACTGCAGGCCCTGCTTCTGCCTGCTGGACACCAGGTCACAGAGGCTTGTCTGCCCCTCTGAGCCAAGGCTTGGGCTCTGGGGCAGCACAGGCAGTACTGTCAGACCATCCTGACCCTTTGGGTGGACTGAAACTTCTGAATGTGCCCATCACGTATCTATAAGGTGCTGCTTGTATTTTTTGTATAAGGACTGAAAAATAAATAAATAAACTGCAAAAGCAAAGTATAACATGAAAACTCCCACCTTCTGCAGACCCACTTTTCCAGATAATACTAAGTCAAGGAGGCAAGGGTGCATCTGTCAATTACAAATCATTGCAGTTGGCTGGCTGAAGGTTTATTCTTTGCCAAAAGCTGCTCATCTCATTTAACAGAAGCCAAGGGTTCCTCTCACAGAAGCACACTGGGCACCTCAGCTGAGATTAGGTCAATGGACCTATAGAGAGTGAGGACGCTGTGACCTTGTTAGTGGTATAGTCTGCAGGCCGAAGGGTTCCACACTTCTGATCATAAATTGGGACTGGTATGACCGTGCCCTGTCTCTCTGCACAAGGAAGGTTTCCCTCAATCACAGGAGGCAGGACCACTGTCAGCAACTGAAAAGCCATGTGCGCACACACCTTGGGAACCCAAAACACGCCCACATCCAACCCAGCAGTCCTTGAGGCTACAGATAGGATGGTTTACTTGGTTAGAAAACAAAAGTACAATTGCAGCAGCCATTGAGGGTACAGGGGCTGCAGGGAGACCTTGAGCTGCACAGCGTAGCTGGCTGTGGGAGGCCTTCCAGGCAATAGTTTAACCTCTTCCTCAGAGTCTTCACGTGTAGCCTTAGAACTGCAGCTGTCAGTGTGAAAAACGGCACTTCCTGAGTTCCACAGGAGCATAACAGGGTTTTTTATTTTAACCAATTTTTACTTTTTAAGTAAAACTAAAGACAGGAGTCTGACTTCTGTGGCAGCACACGACAATTGGCCCCCAGAGGCAAGGCTCTGCTGTTACCGTGGATACTGCTCAGAAGACACTGGGCCTATCGGTTCAACCGGTGTCACTGGTACACACTTGGGCTGTGTGGCCGTGGCACCTCAGATCTTCTTGCCCAAGTGAACACACACTCTGCATTCACAGCTCATATCCAACTCTGGTGACTAAAACCAGTAAAGAGTAGCTTCTGGCATTCTGAAGATAACCAACTCTAAATACTCTCATTAAAGCGCTGTTTGGGCAAATGGCTAAGTATCCAGGTTTCTGGCTGCTCCTCTTTAAAAGGGCAAAGCTAGAGCTCATCCTAAGGTTGGGAAGATGATGGTCTATTTCCAGACCTTCTGTCCTCACACGTCATGGAAAACTCAGAACAAGAAGCTCACCCTTAGGCTCTCAGGTGGGATTGTCCCGAGCCCGAAGCCTGGTGCGCTCAGCTAGCAGAGCTGGGAGGGCCAGGATGCCTGCCCTCCATGGGCAGGAGGTCTTCACATTCTGACCCTGAAGCTGCTGAGGCTTACCTTGAGGTTTCCCCTCGAGGCCTTTTGAGTTCACCTCAGCTCCTTAGAGTGCCAGAGTGCCGTGAAGAGCCCCTCCTTGTCTGTCCTCAACCCCTTTACTGGATAAAGTACATTTTCACACCTGGGACACTTTCAGAGGCCGGTCTATCCTCACTTCAGCCATCCCTGAGAATGATGGCATGCAGGGCTCCCACAGCCCTGGTGTGCATAGCTATAGCTGATCCTGCGTAAATGCAGGGGCAAAGGACTATGTTTTCATGAGATGCTACAGCCCTTCCTCCAAAGCCACCAAAACAGGCAGGGAAAATCAGTGCCCTGCTCTGGGAAGCAATCTGGGAGCAACCCTCCAGCATATGTTCTTTATTCCAGGGAAGGTTTCTTCTGAATAGTAGTAATTGTTAGGCACATAGGAAATAAGAAAGCCAGGACATGACAAGGTGCAGTCAAGGACTTCACCAAGTACACAAAGCATCTAGGACAAATGTCACTGCTGTCCTGTTCTGAAGGCAGCAAGGAAGGTGGGAGGGGAAAGGATGCAAGGAGAGAGAGGGAAGCAGGAGGGGAAGGGAGAAGAGGGGCCTTCTGGGTAAGGGAAAAGAAAGCAAGGGTTCTGCTGTTTCTGTGATTTAGTTTCCTTACAGACTAAGGGAAACATAATTCCAAATTACTGGAAAAACTTAGCTCATTTTCCCAGATTTCTGTCCCAATATCTGACTCTTCCATTCTTCCTTTCAGACAGCATCTCCTTTGAGGTACGTCCTGGAGCACAGTGAGTCTCAGCCTGGAGAGGCCCTGACACCAGCCTCCTGCCTTGGAAGAACTACAAGTGGGACACACAGAGCCTGTGGAATGAAAGCAGCTGTTCCTCACTCTTCTCCACACTCAGGAATACAAAAGCCATGTTTAATTGAAACTGTTGTAAAAGTAGATTAATGGAGATGCCCTTTGATTCTTATTTCACAGCAGAGTCACAAGGCATCACTGCACACGCCCAAGCCAATGCCTTTTCTGAACCGAGAGTTTAGATGGGGAAGTCTGCATCACATTTAAATCCCTTTGCTGGCCCCACCCCACTGCCTATAAAGATTTAAGGCCAGCCATACCGCTAACCACTGCTGCTGCTCGCCATCTGTCTGCGACCTCCTGGAAACTCCCCGCTGAGCCATGTTCTTGTAGCTGTGCCGTGTGGGTCCCTGGGCGCATCCAATTCAATTTAGAGCCTGACAAATCTGCACCATCAAATAAAAGAGGAACTACCGGTCAGGGGAAATGAGAGAAGCACTATTTCCAAGACTGAATGAGGCCTAAAAAGAGAGCATTGCAAAAAAGGAAGAATGCTCCATTGTGGATATAACCACATTTTCTCTCTCCATTGAGAGAATGGAACCAGACTCAGAAATTTACATGCTGCCTGATTTCGCTTATACAAGAAACCAGATGGATGGGTGAATGAATGCATGAATGAGAGATGACAGGAAACTAGAAGGTGACTCCTGGAGACAGGGAGGGAGGGAGAAAGGGGTGGCGGTAATGGAATGGAAAATGAGATATTTTAAATTCAGGTACTAGCTTGACAAAATGAACCCCAGCATTCTGTGATATTGCAGGATCTAAGAGGAGGAGGAAGAAGAGGAGAGGGAGGAAGGGAATGACAGAGACAAAAACTCAAAGAGAGAGAAGAGCAGATGCCACCATATTCTACCTAGTAAAAATTTCTCAAAGAACAGAGTCAGTTTGACTTGATGTGGAAAAGTGATAAGATTTTTGAGACATGAGGTGTATACATATCAAGTAAGGAAACAGCACATAAATATATTCACCACAGTGAAAGATCTCTATGATCTCACTAAAGCCTTAGGTGGTCTCAAGGAACATAGTTGTTTGCAGTTCCAGCAGCCACTCTACATGCTGACATACCCATTGGGCTGTCCCAGGAATCCTAACCCTATTTGCATTTCCATATCACCACTGACCCACCCCAGCGTGCTCAAGGACAGGACTTGATTCTGGGAGCAAGCAGATCCTGTTAGCTTACAAGCTGCGGAGTCAGATGGGCTCCTGATGCCATGAGATAGGTCCAGTCCTGACTCCACAGCTTGGCCAGGCAAGGGGTGGAGATTCTTCTGATAAACACACTTGGTCCCAAAATACTGCAGTTAAAGTAACTGGTTCTACAGTTACGACTTGAAATAAAACTCTTCCCACAAAACCTGGAGCCTAAAGTCCCTGTCAGAGTCTGTGAATTGAATGACATGAATATGGGGAGAATGTGGAATTTATGACGTCTCAGAACCAAACAATGCAGATCAAAAGCTGATTCCTCATTTGCAAATCTGGACTTCAATGAAAACTCAAATTTTAGAAACATGGTAACATGTTTATGACTTTATAAAATGTCAGGAAATAAACTAACAGTAACTTTGTGCATTATGCATGAATATTAAGTAGCTATATATGATCTGGTTCTCTGTATTTATGCCTAAACAAAACCACCATCGAACATTACCCAATCAATTATTCCATGTCTTTGTAAATGTCTCTTCCTTGCAAAGTGAAATTCACCTACTATCATCATCTGAACATGCTGCAGATGTTGCCCTCCTTTCAAGGAAATGAAGTGCTTTGGAAGATCTGGTCATTTTAGAAGGCATGGCCACAATGAACCCACACAGCATCAGTCTCCTAGCACTTAATTTAGTTGAGCTTCAAAGTGGGTCTTGCTGGAGAGCACATGTATATTTATCTCCAATTCTTCCAGTTCCCAGTGCACAGTGTAATTATATTGAAGGCTGCTGTAAACAGTGACAAGTGGCATTCTGCAGTGGCCTTCCACAGCTGCCTGCAGGCTTCCAAGTGGGACTCAGTATTCCAACTCTAGATCAGGGGGCCACGGGAAGTGCCAGGGATTCTTCTCCATGTACACGGTTCACTTCCTCTCCCACACTAGTCCTGGGTGATGGTGAAGCTGTTTCCTTCCCAGGCAGAACTTCTGGAAGAGCTGCTCCTGCTGAGAGTCCTGGAGGAACCAGGCACAGTAATGTCCACTCACATTCAAGGACTTTAGCCAAGGGTGTCCTCGCTCCCCACCCTTGCTCGTGGCTGCTCAGGTAAGTCATGTCTTCCCTGGGCCTCCAGGAGACCTACTTGCAGGGTGAGCCCACCTTTTAAAAAATTCCTTTTTGAGAAACTCTAAGTACAGATAACATTAAAAAGCAAAATAAAAGACAGACAATAGGAAACAACGAGACAGATCTTCTGCAAAGGAAAGGGACCAAGAGAAGTAGGGGGAGGGGAGGGATTAAAAAGGGAACTAAGATATGTCAGGTACACACACCGACTCCCAAGGGAAGATACCAATAAAAGAGAATAAAACAGAAGCAAGCACCCCTCCCCTTCAAGAGGCATGGGGAGCTCTCTTCTGCTCACAGAGACTGAGTACTTTGGGGAGCCGGGGTCGAGCACTCAGGAAAAACCATGGACCAGATGAACCCACAGATGTCCAAGCTGCATTGGGTAGAGGCAACTGGTTTCACAGTTTCAGTGGGTAGGTCCCACCTGGAGAAGGTTACATGTTCTTTTAAAATGCTTTCTGCTGCATTATTCATACTTTTGCCTGCTTTTCTAAAACAAAACAATAAAAACAAAAGGCTTCTGAAAGACTCCCCAGAAAACAGGCTGCCCCAGGGAGTGGGAAGCCAGGAGCTAATGAATGCTCACCTGCAGGTTGTGGATGCCCTTGTGGGCAATGCCAGAGAGACAAGGGGGGTCTACCAGTGAGCATGTGTTCTGTTTTAGCCATGTATACAATCTTACTTCACAAAGCAGGTTGGGCCAGGTGTGGTGGTGAATGCCTATAATCCTAACACTCTCGAGACTGAGGCAGGAAGATCATAAATTTGAGCCCATATTGGGCAACTTGGTAACTTAGCAAAACCTTGTCTCAAAATAAAAAATACAAAGGGCTAAGGATATAGCTTGGTACAAAGACCCTAGGTTCAATCTCCAGTGAAATAAAATAAAGGGGAGGGGAGGGAAGGGAATGGAAGGAAAATAAAGGAAACAGAAAAGCAAAGCAAAGCAAAACAGTGACCCGCCTCGCTGTGCACACCAGGGTCCTTGGTGCACTACTTGGTTTCTTCAGTGTGGTGAAAGCTTCCTGCTCTGTTGCTCCTCCCCAGGCACATCTGGGTCTGGACTCGGGAGCACCCTGTTGGGCCATGGCAGCTAAAGGTGTCGTCTCAGGACACTGCATTGAAAGGACCACAGCTACCACTTTAAGGCACTTGCTATGGTCCAGCCCTGGATGAATCACTTAAGAAAAGGGTTCTCTGAGGTCATTTCACCAAAAAATTGCCACTTGCCAATCTCAAGAGGTATCTGCCTGGACACTTGGACATGGTGCCCACCATACCCTGGCACTCTCTCTGCCAGGAGGAGCAGAGTCACTGTGGGGGAGCCTAAAGACAGGGACACACAGACTTCCCAAAAGGGATGAGGCTGACCAAGGTGACTGACCCAGTGTAGCACTGTGGTCCTGAGACCTCCTTGATGACATGCCTCTGACAGCAGAGGCCACACAGGAGGAGGGGGCAGTGTCACTGGGACCTGGTTCTCTGGGCAACCCACAGTGCTGGGACCCAGGTGCCACTGACTTCTCTGAGTGACCATTTCCTCATCTGTAGAGCAGCTCTATACAGTGGTCTCTCAGGCATACTGATGGTCAAATGGACAGAGTGTGTGGGCAGCTTGGGCAGGTCACTGTGCACATGTGCCAAGCCTACCTTACCTACTCCTTGTTGGAAACACATTGAGGTTGTTCTTCGGCTGCCATGAACAGAGCTGTAATGATCACGGGATCCCTTGGACATGAACCCAGCAGTGAGCCTGCAGGGAAGTTCTACCTCTGCCCTGCCGATGTCCACAGTGGCTGTCCCCACTCCCACTCTGGCAGAGAGCAGGGCCCCTGTTCCCCACACCCTGGCCAGCACCTGTTACCTTCTTCGTTGTGATCACACCATTCTTCTTGTCATGTGATAAACCTCTCTGTGGTTTAGATTTATAGCTCCTTGAAGATTAGGGACCCAGCCTTTGTAGGTATCCAGTGGCTATTTGTGTCTTTTTTTGAGAAATGTCGCCTTAAGTCTAAAGTCCATTTGTAATCAGGTGGTTTCCTGTTGTTGAGTTTTTAAATTTTCTGATATATAATACATAACTGTATTTTTTCTTCTAGTTTGAACATTTCTCTTCTTGTACACACAGATAAAACATGAAACTTGCTATTTCAACTATTTCAGGGCACAGTTCGGGCCATGGAGTCTCTCCCCACTGATGCATAGCTGTCATGGCTGTCTTCCCCCTGCTCTTCATCTCTCACACAGGCTCCTGCCCCAGCCCATTGTCCTCCTGTCTCTGTGGCCATCTGGCTGCAGGGCTCCCGGGAGTGACCACACAGTGCGTCTTGTGCTCAGCCGCCTGCCCTTGATTCCTCCTCCTGACAGAGCTCCATGGCACAGCACAAGCAACATGTTCTCATGGAAATAAGGTGTGGTGACACAGGACTGTGCTTGCTAAGGAGGGGGTCATCTGTGTGCAAGTGAATTATCTGCATAATCTCAAAGATCGTGTAAATACAAAGATTAGTGCTTTTTAAAAAATACCCCCCAAAATACCCCACACTAATTATCAACATCTACATGCCAGGCTACTCTCACCAAGCAAACCAGTTGATTTCCAACTGCTATCTGCGTACTTCACACAGTATGGCCAGGTAGGGCAGCAGGAAAGCTCTGCACCACAGAGGGCGCTGCAGGTCCCACACAGTACCTGCACACCTGCTGTTGCTTCTCCCGCAGCCCTTCTGTTATGAAGACAAAGGCGCTGGGGTGGCTGAGAGCATGCCAGTTCATTTGCAGGTATGGACAGCAACTCCCGCAGCCCTCACGGGGTGAGCTGGCCAGGTCTGTGAGAGGGTGGAGCCTGCACCTCCCACAGCACGTTGTGGCACTCATGGATGTGGGTAAGTGAGGCAGGCAAATCACTGCAGAAGTGATTAAATGCTCCACTCTGCACCTTGGGACCTCTACATAACACAGAAATCACTTGTTTTTTTCTTTTCACTGTTGTCAAGTTTTTGAAACTGAGCAGAACACAGATTCCTAGCAGTGCTCTTCAGGAATCCACCCAGTGAGCTGGTCCAGAGGCCTCACACACACCACAGGGCACAGTAAAAGGGGAGCTGGAAAAGGCCAGTGTGAAGAACCTGAAATTTCTCAGGGATCTGCCTTCAGAGAGGCTTCTGAACACAAAATAATAGGATTTTCTAACATTCCCAGGGAAGCAAGTCCATGGGTAGACCAGGCTGTGAGTCTGTCTTACCTGAGCGCACTAGCAGGATTGTGGGATCCTGGTAAGCAGCACACTAAGATCAATTCGTGCTGTGTTAAAGTCCAAAGCAAGAGAGCAGGGAAAGGACCTCTGAGCAGATGGGGACAGTAGGTGTCTATGAGACCTGGCTCTGCTGCAGGAGGGCTCCATGTGGGGCTGGGGCCTCTCCAACTAGGGGCTACATCTGAACAGAGACTTGCTGCCTTTTCCTGTGTCTGGGAGCAAATTCCCCATCAAGACCCAAACAGGGGACCTCACCTAGGATGCAGGAAGTCAGAGAGCCTTGCCCACAATGCCTGCCACACACTAAGGATTAACTGCTGCATGCTGCTTTCTGATGCCAAGCTGAGGCATCCTGGTGATGTGGTTCACAAGAGGGCACCGGGCTGCACCACAGCCCGTGCCTCCTGGATGCTTCACCAGCACCACAAGAGCATATCCTTGGGCTACAAGCAAAGCCAGGGCCAGCACCACTGAGAAACTGAGGAATGTGCTCTCCGGCTTCCGTGTGGCCATGAAAACCAGACACCCTGGAAGGTATGACACTTTGTTGAGGGACCACAGAATGTAAGCCTTAGCAGAAAGCAGAGAAAGGCACTTGAGCGTGTTGAGCATGTGTTTTTTCCTTGCTTTTTACCCTTAAAAATTTACTCACTCTCTAAAGCCTCCAGTTTCACTGTAAGTATTCAATTCTGCATGCCTGCAGTTAATTACAGACCCACTCTGCAACCTTCCAACTCCTCTGGCAGACTGGAAAAGTCATCTTCAGAGGAAGAAGGTAAAATTCAGCAATTATTCGACCTTCAGCGCAGAAAGTTAGATGGCATTGAAATGCTTAACCTCTGCCTAGGAGTCTATTGCCCTGTGCTGTTCCTGTCCAGCATGGCTATCCTGTCCATGAGCCACTCCACCTCGACACTGGGCCTCCTCATCCTAGATGCCCACAGGGACACCATCAGTTCTACAGCTCTCAGCCTGGTACTCAGTTTATCCATGTGTATCTGAGAGTAGAGGTGGTAGTGCCTGTCTGGGACAGTGGAGGATGTTGGTCCTCGTGGCTGGGTCACAGAGCTCATAGCCCGTTCCAACAATTGTGTAGGTGCTTCTGAGAAAGTATGCTTCTGATGTGATGTACACTCAGGCAGGGAAGTGTGTGAAGCAGAGAGACAGCCCAGCCCCCACGTACCAGTCAGTTGAAGGACTTCAAAGAAAAGCCTGAGGTGTCCAGAGGAGAAAAGAATTTGCTTCCTAACTGTGCTCACATTGGAGCCAAACTCAGCTCAGCCTCAGGGCTTTTGCCTGGGCCCACAATGCAGGTTCTATACTCACTGGGCCCAAGGTCCTGTGTGCAGTTCTTAAAATTGATCTCTGCCCCCATCTACACACAGACACACACACACACACACACACACACAGATGTACATGTCCTGGCTCTGGGCCTATACCTGTGCCACACACAAACTGGGCCGCTGAGAAGCTCTTGGCCCCCACGCCCCTCAGGGCTTGACCTCTCCCCTGTCCTCTGCACTTCACAGTGACAGAGTGAGCAGGGCCACCCTAACCGGTGATCTCATCTCAGCTCCAAAGACCTAGCTCTCCAGACATGATCCTTAAAGAAGCATCAGGCTCCTTCCAAGTCAGCTTCTACCCACAGACGCAGACTAGACTGAACTGACCATGGTGTCCACCATCCCTCACTGCTACAGGGAGCCACAGCCACAGGACCACATGCTCAATTTGCCCTTCACATGCTTGGCAAGAAAGAGAAGCCCTGGCATCTGCACCAGGCCATAGACTATAGAGGCTGCTGAAGCCTGGCCACCACATCCACAGGTGGCCTACAAGGTGTGCAGGCGTGTAGTCACTCTGACCCCAGGGCCTTGGGACAGGCATCCCTGGTCTGAGGTCAGCTGACCAGGAACTAGAGACAAGGGACAGAGCCAGCTGTGCTCAGAGGGCCACCTGTGGCCATGCTGACCATGGTGAGACAGAGGAGGGCACTGGGCTACTGGGCATGGCTTGGACACATCACCCTCTAACACTGATCAATGACACTATGCCCACTGAGTGATCAGGAGGTGAAACATGGGACGGCAAAGACAGAGTGGACACTTGGGGCTGAGTGGTGGCCGTGGCCCCAGCAGGTGGCTCAGAGGACAGGGTGACAAGGGCATTGAGGGTGGAGGAGGCTGTGTGGACAATGCCCAGCCCCAACCATGGCTCTTTCACGAAGATGCAGCTCCATCCACAAGAGCTGGCCAACAAATCATGATTCTCATAATAGAGGCTATGCCTCAGATGTGGACAAGGGACAACAGGCTGAGGAACAAAATCTCTCCAAATAGCACAGCACCATTCAAAATTTGGTTTAAAAAAAAAGTGCCTGTGTACATCTGCACCCAAGCTTCTGTGGGCCATGAAGGCTCCATACCTAGACACTGACAGCCTGGGTGTGGAGTGGCAGATGACTGCCATCTCTCTGCAAATCTGATAGGTTGTATTTTCACACAATTAACGTGTTACTCTACCAAGAGCAGGATAAGTGACAGCTGATGGAGGGTACGCTGGCCCCTTCCCCAGAAAGTGTGGGCCGGCACCCTGCTAGGATCCTTGCTCATGGGCACGACAGGCAGGACTAGCTCCTCTAGTCTCACAGGTCCCAGAGAGACAGAACTGACTTCCTGTATTTCAGAAAGGGACACTTCACACAAATGTCCATTCACAGGGACCCTTGGTGAAGATGAAATTACAACCCTTATGTTCTGCATTTGTACAGAAACACAAGCCAACATCAGGGCAAACACCAGAAAAAGCGCAGGATAGCTCCTGCACTGCCCTGGAGCTGGGGTCATGTGGCCCTCGCCGTGCTCAGGGCTGCAGTAGCTCCAGCTGCTCACACTCTGTTATGAAGGCCACAGCTGCCTGTTGCTCCCTGCAGGAGCTGGCTTGCCCAGGCCTTGCTCCAGCTCCCTGGCCAGCCAGAAGGGGCCTCGAGGGCAAGGGAAGGTGCCCCCAGTCGCTGTTGGGTTGCCAAGCACACCTCAAGCTCGCCTCTTCCACCCACACCACAGATGTGTGCAGCTCAGGCTGAGCTGGCTCCAGGACAGGACTGCCCTCGCCTCCACTCTGGGTCTTCTAAAGTCAGGGATCCAAAGAGGTGGGTGGGCCCTGTGCCAAACAAGATCGTGACTGCAGAGTGTGGCAACGCTGCCCAAGCCTACCAGAGGTTTCAAAACCCTTTCTATTTTAATAATTCATTCACTCATTCATTTATTATGGTGATTGAACCCAGGGCCTTCACACAGAGCCCTTTATTTTTTATTGCTAAGTGGCCCAGAAGGGACCCCAGGAACTTGTGACTTTCTGCCTCAGCCTCCCAATGCTGGGATCACAGACATGTGCCACCACATCCAGAAAACCCTGTGTTCTGCTACTTCTGCACCCTTTCCTCTCTTCCTCAGTAGTTCACTAACTCACAATGAGAATAACACTACTTGGCCTGAAAATTAGTAAAAACCTGTAATTTTACAGCACATTTGCAAAACAGTACCTGTTTCCAACCCTAATCCTGAACAAAGACCCCAGTACACGTGATGTGGAGGGAGGGAGGTCAGCAGGGACACTGGAGACACCATGCAGGCCTGGACACGGGACGAGGTGGCACTGTCTGGCTGGCCAGTGGCTGTTGCGGACAGCGTGGTTCATGTGTGGAAAAGGGGTAGTTGTGTCCACATCAAGCTGGGCGTGGCTGGCGGTCTGTGTGGACTGGGACACACAGGCAGACAGGTGCAATGCAAAAGCTCTGTTTTTGCATTCCCCCTGGCTGACTATGAGTGTGGAGGGGATAGGAGAAACTGTCCACACTCTCTCCTTGTTTGTCCCCAAGACCTGCAAAGGCTGTGGCTCAAGGCCTCTCTGCCTGCTAGGAAGATAACCTGATCTCATTTCAAAGGCAGGGAAACTGACAGACAGATGACTCCAGGAAGCAAAGGCCAGCTGGGGGCAGAAGCCACTGTGGTGAGAGAGTGAGTAGGCTTGGGGCACTCACTGCAAAAGACCAGGGCCTCGTGGGGCAGCAGGAAGTGAGAGCAAGAGAGAGAGGATGGTGCCCGGAGGCTGGAGCAATGGACATGGAATCTTCACTTCATTCCAGTGATGGTAAAGTTGGCTGGAAACACCAGAGACAGCAGAGAGAAGGGGAAGAAGGGGTTGAACCTCTGCAGGCCCAGGTGGACAAAGAGGTAGGCAGGTGGGGAGGTAAGGGATGCTGCCTACAGGCAGAGCAGGAACTACAGAAAGTGTCAGACCTTTGCCACCCACCTGACCCAAAAGAGGAGCCAGGTTTGCCCTGCACACGTACACACACACACACACACACACACACACACACAGAGCAGCATGAAAAAGACTAAGGCCAGCACCAAGCACAGCAGATGGGGGGAAGGACTGGACACTTCATGGACTGCGGAGAGGAAGACCTGGGCACATCTGTCATGGCAGGCGAGGCTGAGGACTGGAAGACAGCATAGCATAAGAGAACACAGATGCACCCTGAGGCCAGGTGGAGGTGCTGTAGGGAGCACACTCAGCTCCACCTGGCTTTCACTAAGGATAGAAGAACAGGACCAGGAAATTCCACGTACAGGATGATGCAGAACACTGACTTCTGAGAGACACATAAGTTCTTCTTGAGGTCTCATGAAGCAAAGGCTCTTTCTTCACATCCTAACAAGAGATTCTCATCACATCCTGAAATCATGCTAGGAGTATGGGAAGGCAAAGCCAAAAAGGCTATGGTTTTACATTTTGCCAGGGAAATGAGCACAGCCCTTCATCAACCCCCTAGATACATGAATCACCTTCTATATTAAGAAAAAATCACTGTGGTGCAAAACAAGACTCTTTTCTCTTGAAGGTACACTCATAGTTTGATATCTAATTTTTGGAACTCTGTATAATTGCTGAATCGTGTACCAGTCTCACACACAAAGTAAGGTCCTTTGGTTGCTCATTAGCCATCTACTTGAGAAAAGCATGCCATTACCTGCCCCCACTTGGCCAATCACTGACATCTGATTCTCAGCAATTCATGCTGTCAGTATAGTTAAGAAGGGAAGGTCATTGCTAAACTGGTACCTAAAGCACTCATACTCCTATGCACATACTCTAGGGGTACACCTGCTCCATTCAAAATACTCGGAGTACAAATCTGGTTCAGAAAGTCAATGCTGCATAAAAATTATAATCCCAGTACTCTGGAAGACTGAGGCTGGAGGATTCCAAGTTTGAGCTCAGCTTGAGAAAATTGGTGACTTAGAGAGACTCTGTCTCAAAATACAAAATAAGCAAAAGGGATGTAGCTCAGTGAGAAAGCTCTGGATTCAATCCATAGTACTACAGAACAAACAAATGTAAATAAATAAAATGACTATGGCTTCTCACAGTATCTGGTATTTCCTAAAACCAAGCACAGAATTAAAACATGGTTACTGCTTTCTCTACATTCCCAGGCACTGGGCTCAGTACTGACAAGGAATCATCACTAAACAGAGACAGTGCGCCTCTGACTTCAGTCAGTAAGGGACGGCTATGGGAAGACTGTCCTCCATGCCAGGAGGCTATCACTGTCACCCAGTGTCCCTGTGAGAGATGCTATGTCAAAATGTCTTTCAGAGTTTAGCACAGTCTCCTCCAGAAATGGCTGTCTTTAAGAAAAGATGCTTTCCTCTCTCAGAGAGCTACCTGACTGGCCATGTCTTCTGTAGGCAGGGGTGATTTAAACTCAATTCAGCCTCAACAGAGTAATGAGCATGGTCAGTGTGGACCTTCTTGCTTCTTAATGAATGCTGACCTGGGTGGTAACATTTCAGCTCAACTTATTACAATCCCATCACAGATTCTTTTAATAAAAAGTTCTATAAAATGTTTTCTATCAATGAGTAAGACCAGTAATTAATACTATAATCTACCCTACATCATGTTAAATGGTTTCAGAACCTGCCCATCTTAAATTCTACTCTCCCATGTCAAATCACTCACCGCTGAGAACCTGCACCAAGCCTTCTGCTCCTGCTGAGCTCCAGCACAGCTGACACCTTTCCAAGAGGGAACATGGCCTTGGTGGGGTACCACCACTGTGCCCTGGCTGACCCTGCCATGCACTCATGGACTTCTCTCCATGGGTGTCCCTGACCCGCTGCCTTTCTCTGTCCGATCCAGACTCCATTAACCATCCCCCAAAAGCAATTCTTAGGAATAAAGTATAGAAATGTGAAAACCAAAAAGGGAGAAGAGGGCCAGAGAGAAAAGTTTTCAAATAATTTTTGCCAAAAATCTAAGAAAATTATTTTGGATTATGAGTACAACACACTTTGTATATGGTTTTCAACCCACACCTTGGGCTTGGCTCCGAAGGCTGTGTTTTGGATGCAGGCAGATGTTCATGTGGCCTGCCCGGTGTCAGCAATGCTGGGCCCTGTGGCTTCAAGACAGGATGGAGCTGCCATTACCTTCCAGTCTTTGGTTTCCTCTGTGATTAGCCTGCAAATTAGAGTGCTCCTTCTGTCACCCTGATTAGATTAAGTGACACCACAGTACCTGTGTTACCCGTTCACTGCCACACAGACCAGGGAGTGCTTCTCCGATGCTTGCTCTCTTTGGCACTGTGAATGGTGTCATGTTAAGAACATGCAACGTTTTTGACTTTACAAAGTTCCAGGTATAGTAGGTGCCATGCACATAGGAGAAATGTACCAAAACCATTTGCAGAATGGTCCCAGAAGAGAGGAAGCATGGGGCTGTGGATTTAGCTCAGCGGTATAAGTGCCTGCCTTGCAAGCATGTGGTCATGGGTTTGGTCCCTGGTACCGATAAAAAGAAAAAAAAAGGGAGAGACAGAGGAAGCACACTGACAATTTTCTCTTAAAATATTTAACTCATTATGAATCAGAAATTCGCCTACATGAAGAACAATGGCTAAGAACGTGTGTCTGTTAGGTCCATCCAAGCAGGTCCTGGCAAGGCCCCAGGAGAGTACACTCAGCACTGTCCTCGGCCCCACAGCGACGAGCTCTTTCCTGGCCACACAGTGCTGGTGACCACAGGCTCCGGCAAGCATTAGGAGTGCAGCGCATTCACACCTACTGTCTCAATTACAGAAAACAGTAGAACAACACATTAGAACAAATTTAATTAACATGTTTAAAATTATCACCTGAATAAAGCCTTACTCTAAGTTCTAACACACAAATCTAATTCTTGTGTATGCTGGTGAAATAACATACATGTAACCTCAAAATGTTACATTATCAAGTGAGCGACAGCCTCCTCATTTCCAAAAATAGTAAAGTTCTAGCTATTTATCATTTCAGAGAAGATAGTATTCTTTTATAGCATTACTCAGTAAATTTCCATATTAAAAAAATGGACAACTCCTCAGGGTGCCACATAAATGGGCTTGACCTAGTATAAATTTGCCACATAGACTAAAGTTGAAATACATTACTGCTCATAATTTATACCTGGAACTGGGGGAGACATTAGATCTGGTCATATCATGAGCTGAGAAACACAACCAAAGCCTTTGCTGAGCAGTTACTACCTAGTTAGCACCCATAAGCTCAGAGGACAGCCCCTCCCCTGGTCCACATGGTCAGCACACAGGACAGCTCAGTGGTCAGCCCTTTCCCTGGTCTATATTGTCAGCACCCATGCAGCTCAGTGGACAGCCCTTCGCCTGGCCCATACAGTTAGCACCTGTAAAGCTCAGTGGACAGCCCTCTCCATGGCCCACACGGTCAGCACCCATACAGCTCAGCAGACCACATGCTGCCCTATGTGGTCAGCATGCAGGATGGCTCTGCAAAGAGACCCTTGTTCTGCCTGATTCACTCAATGTATAAGGCCACACAGGAACTCTGGTTCTCCAGTGTCTACTGCTCTCTAAGCCCACAGTTGATGGCCATCCTTGAAGCAGCACTAGTGCACCTCCATGAAGCCTGTCTTTTATGAGAGCTTTACAGGGAAAGTAGGCACTCAGCGTGTGAAGGCAGAAAGGAGCCAGAGGAGAAAGTAGAGACAGCAGCACTGAGGACAGCAGCCCAGATGCTCTGTGCCAGCCACACACTCAGCCTGCCATGAGAGACAGTTCTGTGGGGGTCCACACCTCCAAAGGCACACACCTTAGCCACACAGCAACAGCCCACAGGCACCCTGGCCAGCAGCTGCAGAGGCAGTTCCTCCCAGCTTCCTGCACCTTACACCACTCTGCTCTTCCTTCATCTGCAGAATCACAGCCATCACAAGGCCTCTGGTCCACAAGAGTAGATGTCCAAGCATTTGTCAGACTGCCACAATGCCATGTGTCACTGGGTGCCCTATGCCACCACTGCCTTCTACCATGAAATGCCTTCTTCTGATTCTGATGTAGAGTCCAATTAGACTCTGTATCAGAGTCTAATTAGACTTCAAGTTCACTCTAAAGTCCCCCTTTGAGAAGTCTTCTCTCATGCCCAGACCAGCATCAAACTGGCTGTTCCTGTCCACTCTGCTGTGGTCTCCTCTTTCTTATGTATTTGGCTCTTGCTGCTACTGATTATATTCCTGACTTTCCCCACCTAGGTGCGACCTCCTTCAATTCCCAAGTCCCATTTTCATTCTTTGCACCTGCCGTTCCCAGGGCAGCTCCTAGGCATGGTTCCACATTCTGTAAATGATCCAGAGACAAACACATGGCCTGTAGAACCTCTTTACTGTTGGGCGTCCAGCCATGAGGACAACCAGGAGCAGCAGCATAGGGCAGTGCCCCAAGCTGCGTCAGAGCTCAGAAAACAATCTGTTTCTCAGAGAGTGATCAATAGGTGCTGGTCATTTGATTGTAATTTTTGAAAAAAATTTCAACAAAACAAGAAATTAGAGCATCACTGCTTTAAAAGAGATGCTGCACATGTGCATGTGCACACACACTTATATGAAAAAACTGTTTAGAAAGACAAAATTCAATTTAAAAATATGCCAAAGTTCTGAACCTCAGCAAAGAACCCAGGTGGCACATAAGCATAGGAAAGAACACTCTGTAATTTGAGTCATCAACAAAGTGGAACAACAAGAAGACACTGCTGCACAGCTGTGGGATCAGCCACATCCAGATGGGGACCAGTGAGGATGCTGGGCATCAGGGGTCACTCAGTGACGCTGAAGGGCACAGCCACCTTTCAAGGCATCTGCAGAATCCTGCAGGACCAAACACACTCTTACCAGAGTGTCCCAGGGCCACACACTGAAGAGCGAGAGGTCAGGAACCGGGTGGGTGGATTCATGTCCCCCAGATTCACACTCCGGGCCTTGCCAGGACCTCAGTCTGTGCCGTATTTGGAAACTGGGTCCCACAAGGCCAAACATAACTTCTTGGGGCCATGGTGGGCGAAAGGTCCCAACCCAGTACGCCAGTGCATCCTCACTGGAATGGGTGAGGAGCAGGTTCTACCAGAGCAGGCACGTGAAGGTGCAGGCTGAGCTTGGGGGGAGCCAGTGACAAGCCAAGTACCCAAGACCTGTTGGTGTCCCTGGGCCCCAAGGGAACTGGCCATTGCCTGTGGTCTTGGTCTTCCAGCCTGCACCACTGTGAGAATACAGACAAATGTGAGAGGCCCTAAAGCTGTGGTGGTGAACCTATGGCTTGTGCTGCGGTGGGCTGGTGGGCTGCTTGTTATCACTGAAAAGGTTTGCCACCACTGCCCACGAGGGTGCACATCTGGTCATCCCAGCACCACTGCCTCAGGCAGAGCAGGAGGAAGGACTCCTAGACCTGCCCCAGACCCACAGTGCGCTGCAAGGATAAAGGCAGTATCACCCCACCCAGGAAAGGCTGGAGAACAGTCCAGCCAGGCCAGTCTGTGCCCAACCAGGGCAGTGCCTTACAGTCTCCAGGGCCACTTTGGGCTCAGCAGGCAGACATCATGTCCCCAAATCTGCTCATGTTCACAGCCATGCTGTCCTTCCTCTGCTTCAGAGTCTGTCCCCTGCTGTGCTCTGCTCCCAGCTGCTGCATGTGGTCACCTGCTCACACATAGGGAGGCTGGCCACACAAGGAGAGGGAGCGGGCAGGGAGAGGTGCTCAGCATGGCAAGGTGACCCAGTCTGGGGTCTGCAGGATACACTGATGCTTTCATCCACTTCTCCTCAAAGTCCACCCCCAACTCCATTTGCAGGAAAAGTCACCCACTAGCCAAAGGCGCTTAACAACGAGGCTGTCTCTGAGAAACACCATGCCAGGCGAACGCACCACAGGCACACAGGACTCAGAAGCTGCTGCTGCACAGTATCATCACTGTGCTGAGTGTGGAAAGTTTGCTCACATCAGCATCACTATAGACATGGGTGATACCTCTGCTATGACATCACCATGCCCACAATGTCACTAGGTGGTAGGAATTCTCATTACCTCTTCTGGGACACTGTCACACACATTTTCCATTGCTGGCTCCCACCTCCCCAGCAACAACACCTCAGAAGCAACCTGGCTGACTTCAGTAAGGGGAAGGGATGACCAGGAGCCAGGCAGTTCTGGTAGCAGGTGGGCCGTGCTCCAGGACAGGCTCTGTCCCCAACAGCTATGGAAAAAGGCCCCTTTACTCCTATGATTCAGGCAGGTAGTTTATAGGCAACTACAACACGAACTGAACAGCCAAGCAGGATGTTGGCACCATGAGCCTGTCAGTCACTGTAAGCCCTCGGGACAGCACCATGTGGTCCAGCCTGTCCAAAGACTGAACACATGCAAAAAAGTCAGAACTCACTCCACTTTGCTGGCCTCAGCCAGTGCCCAGCAGAGAACACCCATATCCGCAGGAGAGAAGATGCAGAGGGGAACAGATGCACCCGTGTAGCCGGCGTTTGTGTGGGAGCCCTCACAAGGGGAAATGCCCACCAGGGACCCAGTCCACCACCATGGCACAGGTGCCACACCCAGACCAGCCTCTCCTGGGGATGGAGCCCATAGCTGATTCCCAGGGCACAGGGCTTCTGTGGAGGCACAGGACTCGTGTGGCTTGTGTGCATCAGTTCTGCATGCTGAACTGACATAAGAGTCAGCATCTCCACTCACAGGCTCTCTGCATCCATCGCCTTGTGTGTGCCCACATCAGAAGCTGCAGCTATACAGAAACTGCCCGGGCGATGAGGTGCACACCCATGACGTTCCTAGTAAGAATCTGGAGGCTGCTCAGGCTGCACCACTCTAGTGGACACCGACGCGCTGAGAGCAGTGTGCACTGCACATCCTCACTGGTTCCCGGCATCAGTGAGGGCTCTGACACCCAAGTTCTCAAGCCGTTCTTACATTCCAGGACACTACACCAACACTGCAGTCACCCACACTGCCTGAATTTTCACAGGAGAATCACATAGAGTGACAGATGGACAGATGAAAATGAGAAGCTTTGTGCTTTCCCCCAACAGCATGGCGGGGAGTGGAGGCTGGAGGAGAAGGGGAAGACAGGATTTGTTCCTGCCATGCATGGCTTGGGACCGCAGAGACTCCTGTAACTGCAGTGTGTGGTAACAGGCTGGCACTGTGACTCAGCTTGGCTTGGCTGGGATGGCAGGAGGCAGTCTTGGGAATGTGGGGTTCCTGCTTGGGGTAGCTTCATGCAGCCACCCATACCCCCAGTGCCAGACGCTGACTGACCAGCGTGTGGTACACTGGTGAGGGTCACATGCAAAGAACTCATCCAGACTCCTGAACCTCCCTTAAACTCAGGCACAAGGTCCCCAGCGTGGCTCTGGGGGCATCCAGAAAGGTGTGTCACTCTGCAAAGAGTTCCTGCTTCAGCCAAATGGCTGGGTGATTAAGGATCTTCCCTTTATTCACACACACACACACACACACACACACACACACAGAGTCAAACCTGCACATATATTTAGTCCATATGCATACATACACACACTCAGATACACATGATAGGGAGATAAATCTACTATGCATGCCCATGAACCCACAGGGTACAGAGAGCGGACAGCATGACTTGGGAAAAGTCTGTGACACAAGGAAGCTGTACTGCCCTGGTCCTCATCAAGCAGTGTGTGTGCCTCCCAAGTGGGAGCCAGAGCCCCCCTGGTGCAGCAGCACCTGTGTCTCCCTCATAGTGCACAGTGATCAGGGGTAATGGACAGGTGCCTTGCTGCAAGAGGAGGGCATCCTTACAGAGCCACTCTTGAAGGTCAAGAGCCAAGAAGGAGCCACATATCTGTGGGATTCTCCAGGTGGCACCCAAGAGAGAGGGGCTTCTGGATCCAGCTCAGGAAGACGGCAGTGTCCACACCCACAAAGCAGTGATGCTGGATGGCACCCAAATCCGGGTCCCTGCTCTCATCTGTCCCAGGCTACTGGTTGAGATGTCCAAGTGGACCTCAAGACCTCCACCCCATCTGCTGCTGCCCCAGGGCCAGGATGTGGGGGCACAGTTGCAGGTCTGGGCTGGGTGTGGGGGCTGGGTGCAGGTCAGAGCAGCCACTGCCCATGACCTCCCTGCATGGAGAAGTCAGTATGGGCCTTCATTCAGGCCCAATCCATCGATTCTTTCCAATCCAAGCAGAAGTGGAAAGTTTTAAAAGATAACTCCCCCCACTGTCTTCTCTATGCATGGAAAATGCTTCTTAAAAGCATCTCTTGTGGAGAGTGTGGTTTGGCTTAGAATCCCTCAAGTATTAAGATCCCACTATTCGCCTCAGAAACTAACAAATGAAAATAATAAAAACTCAAGTCCATGGCTCACTTTGCTTATTTTACATGACTTCACAAACATCCTGGTTGACCTTACTGCTGGAGGGCAGCGTACATGCGAGATCCCCTCCTCCTGCTCCCGGCAGCAGCGCCAGCATCCACATCCGGCCCTTCTTGCTCTGGCTCCAAGGCTATGAGGAGGACAACCTTGGTCAGGGGATCTTGGGACTGAGCACTCCTCCAGAAATACATGTCTCCTGAATCATTCTTCCAGCACTGAAAATGCTGTCATCACATCAGCTGCAACAAATGTGTGTGTCCACAGCACCAGGCAGGCCATCCGTCACCCACCAGTGGGGTGTTTTTCACATTTGCTTTTGTTACCAGAACTTTATTTCCATCAGGTACATCCTTGGGAGTCCTTCAAGGTCTGGATCAGCAAAGGTGTCAAGTGGCAGGACCAGAGCCCAGCCCATTCCAGTACTGGCTCCAGAGCCTTGCCTCCCTGGTAAAATCCACATTCTGGGAGCACTGCCATTAAAGAGGTGCAGAGTGGGAAGGTTGGAAGACGGCAGGGACACGGCCAGCACCCAGGGCTCACAGCCCATCCAGTCCCTGCCCCACTTTCCTCTGCCCCTACTCTGCATGGCCATCTTGCCTCCAGGAGGAGGAAGTCAGCACCAGACCCAAAGGCAGAAACCCTGCAGGCCAGTGACACAGCCAAGACCCCATGCACACTGCTGGCATGGCTGCATCCCAGACACCACACCTGAATACAAATAGGGACACCTGTCCACCGCTGTGGGGAGTGGCACATGAAGGAGTTGCCTTGGAAGACCTCCAGCAAGTCCACCAAGTCCTGAGAAGCCAGCGTCACCTCAGAACGCCACCTGTGCTCTTTGCATTTACCAAGTGAGCTGGAAACTTACATCCGCACAAAAACTCATGAGCAGATGGGTACAGCAGCCTCCTTCACCAACTCCTGGAGCAGGAAGCAGCCAACCTGCCCTCAGCAGGTGAGCAGGTAAATTGCAGCTCAGCAGACAGCAGAACAACACTTAGCACTGAACATGGATGCACTGTAGCACCACAAAAGACACAGAGCAAACTCTGTGTGTATCAGGAGGTTCTAGGAGCAAGGGGGAAGAGGCTACCATGACGCCAAAAGCAACACTGCGGGGCAGTAAGAAGTCAACAGTCACAGGAGCTGGGCAGACAGACCAAGCATGGAAGAATCTGAGGGCAGTGAAACTGCTCTGTGTGAGCCCACAATGGTGCCCTGCTGTCCCCCAACATCTGTCCAGACCACACTGGAGTGGCCCGTGTAAGCTGGACTATGGGTACCAACATGTCTGGGCATCATAGTCAGTAGCAGAGAGATCTTCTGAGGGATGCAGAGTACAGGATGAAGAGCACAGGGAACCCTCTGGGTCTTCTGCTCAGTGTTTCTACTGATGAAAATTGCTCTACCAAGTCTTTCAAAAAGCAAGAATTTTCTGTCACTCGGCCATGAGTTTCGATTTTCTCATCTGCAAAATGGGTAGGAAATTCTGGCTGGCTGAGTAATGACACAGTGCCCCAACACTGCCTGCTCCCTATGGCTGGTCTTCCTGAGGCCCCTCTCATCACCCCATCTGCTACTTCCACAGGTATCCTGGCTTGGGACCCCAGGAAAACAGACTGAAGGGATGGCAGGTCTCCTGCAAGGTAACATCCCACAGGGCACTGCTATGGGCCTGCTCAGCTGTCCATTGGGAACAGGGCCTGGGCCTAGACCTGGTGGCACCAACGAGACCAAGAGGATGACAGATGGCTGGAGAGTCCTGACCACAGCAGCAGAGGCTTAGAGGTGAGACACACATCTCTCACCAGGCCTGTAGCAAGCAGGGCCTGCAGTTCGCAGGACAGGGCAGGACACAGAGGCCTGGGAACCCCACCTGAGGCCATGAGCCTGGGACCAAGGAGGATGAGAGTGGACTGTGACCCCCTCCATGTTGCACCCATCAGGATTTCCTGTAGACTGCCCTGCTGGTCCTGTTTTGTCCTGGAAACTGGGGTCCACCTAGCCCAGCAGCAGTAAGTGGACATCTCCACATGAGCACAGTGAGGAGGATTTGTCCTTCCACCCTGACCTGTGCTGGTCAGAGAGCAGTTCCAGGCTGAAGGATGGCACCTTATGATGGGCAAAGCCAGACTGAGGTAGGCCCAGGATGTTGGCTGTGTTTCCTCTAAGAGCATCTGGAGCCCAGCTTTGTAGTAACAAACACCTCAGAGAGACTTCTTGACCCATTCAGGAGCACTGTGGACCCTAACAATCAGGATGCTCAGTCCCCAACTGTGCTACCAAAGCAGAAAGAACTCAGCCAGGGAAGCCAGCCCCAGACACGTAGCAGTGAGGACCAGAAAGGGGGTGTGTGGAGCTGTGAGGGCATTGAGTTGGAGCCCCAAAGATCCCACATGGTAGGGATCACACACATATGTCTTGTGTCCTCTGATTAATAACGAGCAGCATAGCAGGGCTAAGACACACAAAAGCCATCCCACAAAGTCAGAGCAAAGCACTCCTCCCAGGCCGCCGCTGTCGACATCAGCCCACAGTGAGCACTGCACTTTGCACACGCATGTGGATGGGAAAGCATTTCCAAAGCCACTGTTCTCTAAATAGAAATGTGTGCCTTCCTTCTTGATGTTAGCCATATAAAAAATGATCATTTTACAACCAGTTCTTATCCTGAAATAATCGGGAATGAAATAATGACCTAGTATTCAAATTCCTAGCAGGGCTGCCACTTGGGGGTGAACACCTCTCCAAGTGAGAGCTGGAGCCAACCAGGTGGGGCTGGACTGTGACTGAGCCTCAGCGTGAGGCCTCTTCTACTAGATGCACCCAACTGTGGAGGCTCTGCCCCTAATGCCCATGCCATCATGCACGCTGAGGGGACACACAAGTGAGGTGTAGGCTTGGTCTCAAGAACTCAACCACAGCACTCTGCCACCCACAAGTTCCCCCATCCAGCTGTCTCTATCCGTGCCATGGAGCCTCTGCCTGAGGTCTGGCCATGGCTAGGATCGTGCTGAGTTCAAGGGTGAACACACAAAGTAGGACAAACCTAGAGAAAATGGGCTCCCCAAACCTGGTAGCTAACCTAACCCTAACCCTAACCCTAACGCTAACCCTAACCCCATGCAGCAAGAGTTCATGGTCAGCCTACAGGGACCAAATTCTGTCTCATTCAGTAGCACACAGACTCACCGAATGAGAAAGCTGGGAAGTCAAGTGGCACGCAAGGAAAAGTGTTATTGTTTCAGGGAGCACAACACAAGAATGGTTCTGAAGTTGCCAATGCTGGGCTGATAACAGGAGAGGAGAGGAGGAAGTCATTCGGCAACGGCACAGGACCGTCAACGAAGGGTGCTGGTCTAGGGGGAAGGGCTGTGTCCCGACTGCTCAAGAGCTCTGTACATCTTGCCAGTGAATGTGATCACTGTGCGCCACTTATTTTCTGGTTATCCATTTTCATTTTACTGACCAATAAGCTGAAGTGATTTATCTAAAAAAAAAAAAAAAAAGGCAGTGCTCACAACCACAGATTGAATAACTGCTGCAATTCCAGGGCAAGCATTAACTTCAGAGTCGCCTGCTCCTCCAGCAGACATCTGCTCACGCCATGACCTGAACCTTCTCATCCACGCAGCTCCTCCTAATACCACCCTGTCTGGGCTGCAGACCCTGCCGAAGGCTAGCATCTGCCCATGTCCTGGAGTGATGTGGTCACACATACGAGTGTGTCTGAGAGACTGGCCTGAGCCACAGATGATCCAGTAAGAAAATACTTGTTGCTAGATGCCAATGAGACCCGCATAGCGAGGCAAAGTCCTGCAGTGAGCAAATCTAAGGCCACAGAACACTTTATTTTAACACTGAGCCTCTGTCAGGCCACACACCTGAGTTCTGGGAACAAAATTATGAATGGAGCCATCAAACTCCCCCTGGAAGGGAAGGCCAGTGACAGCTTCTATCTGGGCGTGCTCAGTCCTTCCAGTATAACGCTGAGCGCACACTCAGCTCACTAGGAAGGGGCGGGACCCTCCCATTCTGCTGGAGAGGTGCTTGTTTCTGCAAGAGGAAGAGTGAGCAATCCCATGAGCCATGTCAGTACCATGAAAAGCAAAAGGCAGGAGGACCAAAGCACCCCACCCTCACTGCTCCATGTCCTCCATGCCGAGCCCCCCCCGTGGTGTGAGCTGGTGCCTGACGCCTCAGAGACCCTTGGCCCACTGTGCCCTCCAGAGCTGCACAGTCCCGATGGTTCAGGAGATGCTGCCTCCTCCCAGAGCCAAGGGAGCGGCTTGGGCAGCAGAGAGCACCAGCTCCTCTGTTCTGCTTAGGAAGTGGCTTTCTGCCTGCCAGAAAGACAAATGCAGGCAGCGCCTCACAGCAGGCTCCTCAGCCTGGGCATGTCCTTTCCCCTGCCTCCTGCAGCTGTGAGAGGCACCAGTTCCCCCTGCACCAGGAATCACAAAGGAAGCCCATCTGCAGCTCCCCTCCATCTCCTGCACACAAAAGCACGAGTTTAATAACTGCAGGTTCCTAATCTACTCATTCCCCAAGGAATCCTGAAGCAGCAGCCCAGCTGCTGTGTCCTCACCATACTAAAGCAAAAGCCAGCCAGGAGAGTTCTTGCAATACAGATCGTTCTGGTATTCAGTGATTATTGGGAGAATGGTTAATTGGAGACTGAACTTGTCTTCGCAGCATGACATCGCTGTAGTTCTGTACTGTTGTGCAGGAGCTGTGTCCCCAAATCCTCCATGGCAATTAAGATGCTCTCTGATTGCAGTAATATTAATCCCCCAGGCCACCGCTGCCTTCCCTGGGAGAGGAGTATTGGACTTGAAAAGCAGTGCAGCCTAGGGCTGTGGGTTGGGGCAATGGAAAACCATGCTGCAAAGTACCGAGAGCAAGCAGCCCCAGGTTAACCAGTCCAGTGCTAACACGCTCTGCCGCATCTACCTGATGCCACAGCTTGGTGCAAGTGCACATCCAGGGGACGAAAAGTAAGAAATGAGTCATCCTTGACTTACCGAGGCTCGGTGGCAGCTGCACTGCTGGCAGCATCCAAATGCAAGGAGCAGAGGCTTCTCAGTATGCAGACAGGAGCTGCGTACTCGGGCTGAAGGGAAGCTGGGAGGACCCAGTGTGCGTCCCCGCTCCGGTCAGCCCTGACTCCAGCCAGGCTGCCACAGAGCTCTGCAAAACAAGCACACTGCAGCAGGGTGGCGGGCGGAGGACTGCGATTCATGTCCCATATATTCAAGCATAATAGAAAACACGGATCTGGAGTGGACTGCATGTGGATGTGGGGGCTGCCCAGCAAGGAGCGGAAGAGGCAGGCATGCGGTCGCTAACGGAATTAGCCATGGAGACGGATGCTGTGATTAGTGTATGTTGCCGTCCCTTGGGACATCGATTACAGAGAGCAGGTGCTCAGTCTGCTGCCTCCTCAGACGGACAGCTCTAATCTCATTTCACCAATGATCCCATTTAGACAGGAGCCACGGATTGTGATGATATCACTCGCTTGGGGAGCCATACATGGGCAACTTCCTAGAGCGCGTCACCACACTGACGACACAGGGCTTCACAAGAGTGAGTGGGCAGGGTGTTGGAGAGGCTGTCCCCCCCGTGGCTCCTGCTGGCTGGCTGCTCCTGCCTCCGTAGTCATCCTCAGGGAAGTTGCAGGGGACTGAAGAGCCCTCTGCTCAGCTGAGCTGCAGGTGCGCAGGGAGCTGTCTCCAGTTCTGACCGGGTGTGAGAAGAGTGCAGCTGGAGCATTGCTGGCCTCTGCACTTCCCTCTGCCTCTTGTCTGGATCCTGTCAGGCTGGAAACAGAGAAAGCACTCTGCACAGTGAGGGTCTGGGTCTTTTGTGACAGTTGGCTTCCGAGACTCTGCCTCCATCCTCCACTGGTTATTACTCCACAGAGCCACAGCTGGAAGGATAGATGCAAGAGGGAAGGTGAAGACAGTATCACCCAGGTTAGGGTGGCCAAGGGTCCTCACTTGCGACAGAGAAGCTTCCCTAGGTGCAGATGCAGCCAATGAGCTGAGATTTATGCACACATTATTCTCTCCAGGTCCGCAGTCTCTTGTGCCTGCAAAGAAAGCTGGTGGTGAAATCCAAGAGCAAGAGGAAGGTCAAGGAAGCTGCCCATGTGTATGGGGAGTGCAGGCGGTGCTCAGGCATATCCTTCTCATGTTGGCTCTCCCCAGGTCTCCCTTCAGCTATGCTGCTGACCCGAGAGTGCACATGGAAAAGGCATCAAGTCCATAGGATGCTTCGCTGTGAATAAGATCATCAGGTCACCAGGTTTTCAGGCTAAATTAGACTAACATGTAACTGGAGACTATCTTGTGGGCCAGTGATATATGTTGTGAAGGTGTAATGTGCTTCTACTGTGTAGTGAACTTGCTGTCAGGGAAGTATCCATGAGCCAACCCCACACACATTCACAAGCACCTATATTTATTATTCAAGGTCAAAATACATGAAGGATCTAAATTTCCTTTCCTCATAATTGCTTCATCAGTTATTCCCAGGTTACTCCTAGGAATGACCCTGTGCATGGTCTCAGAGACACTGGGGCAGCTGGCCACTGCCTGATGAGCTCACAATTGGGCCATGCTCCTCAGCTGGGACATTGCACATCACTGGGTGGGCTAAACACACCCCCCAAATCCCAGAGTGGGATTTTATCTGAAGTATGATCTTCACAGATGAAACTGACTAAAGATCTTACGAGTTTGTCCTTGATTTAGGAAGACAGTATCCTTACAAGAGGAGACTGAGACAAAGACTGCAGATGCAGAGGCTGTGCTGGGGTGGAGTAAGACTGAGCGACAGTTCACATTGTAGAAGCCAGACTGCCCTCATCAGAAGGTGCAAGGAAGAGGCTGGAGTGGGTGCCCTCAGGCTTCAGGTGGTGCCATCCCTGTCAACACTGCACCTCCAGACTCCCAGCCTCCAGAAATGAGAGATTAATGAATGCTGCCTGTAGTCCCCCATCCATTGTACTGTGCTAGGGCTTCCCCAAGAAACTGATGCAGCGGTGTAGGTCCCAGATGTGATCAGTTGCTAGTTCCACGGCTCTGGATGTGTCCAAGAGCTTGTTTCAAGGTCATAAATGTGTTGGTGCCCTGGGTCCATCCTGGACCTGTCTAAGAAATGAACCTGGGCCCAGATCAAATTCCAGGACATTGTACAACAGACATCACAGAAAATTCTTCAAGCCTGACTCAATTCCCAGATATCCCCAGCCTAGCAAGCCCTTAGATAGCTGGGCACTTGTGTGTGGATGCCTCCCCAACCCTTGAAATCTCCAGCTGTTAACACAGCTGACTTATGCGAAGCACCACCCACAAAAGCAATGAGCACTGTAGCTGCAGTCCATCTGCTAGCCTGTGTTACATCCTCCTGGCATGTCTCCATCACCTTGCATGCAAAGGGCACACACCACATAGCCTCCCACAAGGAGCAGGGTTATGCAGCCTGAAGCCCCCACAAAGGTGTTTGCACAGAACTAGGCCAGAGGCCAGACACAATCCAGCAGGTACACCTGCTCTCCTGGAGTTCCCAGCCAGGAAGGGAGATTGTGTGAGCAAACTGCAGGGACAGGTCATACTTAGGCTGACCCCAAGCCTGGGCTTTGCTCATCAAGCCCCATGACCAATGAGGTGGTGTTTTTGGAGGCAGACTGAGCCACTGCTGAGCAAAGAACTGAGACCACTAGGCTCAGGGTGCAGTTCTGCAACCTGCAGCCCTGACCCAAAGGTGTGACTCATTGAGAAAATCACCCAGCAGGCCAGAGAGTGACTGGCAGCACACAATGCAGCCAGAACCCAGTGACAAGTGACACTGGCAGCCCACGGAGTGGGCACTAACAAGGGGTGACAAACTCTGAGAGCAGGATGGGTCTGTTCTGAGGTGATTCAGGTACTGCTGAGCTTGGGGTCTTCAGGGCACAGACACCTGAGGTCTGAGCACATGTGGGCCCTGGAGGGGACCCTGGGGACCTTGTGCCATCCTCAGGATGCAAGCTCTGCAATGTTACTTAATCAGATGCTGCCAGGGCACTGACACCCACCTGGTCAAGGCCCCACAGAGCTAAGAAAAGTTCACTGAGTTGAAAGCATGCGTCCTGAGCTTTCCTGAGGTCTTCTGGAGTGACCCAGGAGCTGTCACCACAGGGAAAAACAAGGTGCAAAGGTGGTAGATGACTTGCACAGTGACATCACAGTGTGCTCTAGCTTTCTAACCCCGTGGTCAAAGGTGCTGCCCTTGTATATCACATCTAGGGCAGGCTGGGCTCCTCTACAAGTGAGGGTGGCAGCTAAGTCAGCAATGGGTTAAACAGCCCATGTGGCTGACAACTGCAAACTCGAGGCTGATCAGCTCTGAGAAGCCAGTTTGCCCTCCCGAGCCAACCTCCTTTAGAGACCTGATGCCCTGTGGAGCCCATTAGACCCTGGGGCTGCCACAGTGTTGCCCAGGCTGGCAGAGAACCCTCACACAAGAGCATGCAAAATGCCACCTGCAGAACTGTATCTGTGGGTCATGCCATGAGACTGGGTCAGATCAGGTGCAGACTGTACCACCCACCATTGGTCAGTGTGGGCTTTAGGACTTGGTGCTTAGTGGTTTTCAGACCTCAGCAGCCTGCCTGTGGGAACTCAGCTTGTGCTTAAGGCTCAAATAAAGTGCTGCCTGCTTATAAAACAACTTCCCAGGCTCCACATCTGGGCTTCAGACAAAGGCAAATATGAGGCCTGGCAGTGAACGGGGTGATGCCCAAAGGAGTCACCACCCAGGAGGAACCAGCACTGTGCCTTCAGATCCCTGGGCTCCTGGAACACAATGACTCCCTCCACAGGAGGACTAAGTGGTGCCACAGGGCTCTCATCCTTCACAAGACTGCTGGGCTCTCCAAAGCAACCACAGACTCCACCATCCAAAGGAAAAAAGAGCATGTGTACTGCTCTGGAGTAGTACACAGGATGGTCAGTGTGGACACATACCTCAGCTCTGCATCCTGGTTGTCTCAGTATTAATGAGTGCTTTGTTTGGTTCCATTAGGTTAAAGGGTACCTTCCGTCTGCTTTCCTGGCAATGCATCCTAACCACTACTCTGGTACCAACAAATGCATCACAACAGTTCTTGCTCAGAGGAAGTTACCCAGAGGCCATCTGGTGCCTGTCCCTGCTACACCCCTGAAAAGATGAACTGGGGTTTAGAGACCAGATTTATGATTTTTCAGAGGTCAGCACAAGAAATCATGACATAGTGCCAGAAACTGAAGATGATAAACAAACTTCACAATCATGAGGACAAAGCCATTTATAGATACAGAAGGGAAGAAGAGTTAGGCAATTAAAGATTTATACTCTTTTTTACACACAGTAAAAAGAATAATTTTGTAAAAATGAAACCACAAGCAGCATTTGAATGTGTGGAGTAACGTGAGGAGTATGTAATTGAAATTTACATGACGATGAATTTTAATTTATTCATGTTTCCTAATAACCTATGTTAACACAAATTGCTGGCATCAATTTACAACTTCATGCATTTATAATGAGAATTCTGTGCCCTGGTGTCAGAACTGTTCTTGCATAAAGTACTTCCTCAGGTTGTAAAGATCAAAGGTTGCAGAAGCAACTCCATACTCAGGTGCTTTCTTGCAGTGAAACCCCTATTGTTTAGGATCCACAATTCTTGAGATTGCCAGATACCCTCTTTCCTCCATCTTTATAACCCACTAGAAGACAGAGGATATAAGGGGGATCTGCATGTGTTGAGTTCCCATCAGATAGCTGTAAAACTTCACAGACACATCACATTCAGGCACTGCAGCCACTTGGATGCAGGTGGCTGGGATAATCCCATTCTTCAACTGAAAAAAAAAGTAACATCTGGAGCTATTCTCTGGCAGGTCAAAGTTTAAATCCAGCTTGATCAGATGTAAAGTCAGCACTGACTCTAGCACAGCGTAAACAGAATTCTCAGGACAGGTAAGTCAGAATCCTGCCTGCTCTCCCCTGATTCACACAGAATGTCAGGAACTGTCCTCAGAGAAAACACTCACACAGCCAGCCAGGGAATAAAGAATGACCCTTGGTATGTGGATCGTAAACATGCAAAGTCCTGAAATCAAGACCCAAAATCAATGCACTGGGGAAAGAAGGGAACAGGGGGAGAGCTGCAGGGAACTAGAACAGAGAGACATGTAAAACCCTGGGCACTAACCCTACACTACCTGCAGATTTGTGCAGGAACTGAAAGTATGGGCCCAGGGACCTCAGGAAGTCATGAAAACTCAGGAGGAATGAACTACATCCCCAAAATGGTTCCACAAGGGTTATAGGCCACCTGTAAAATTACTCTGCAGGATATACTTGACCGGGATCAGTTCAAAGGTTAAATCAGAACAATAAGGACAGGTTCTCCTAAAGCAAAAGCATAGTTATAAAATACCCTTACTGGCTCATAACTGCATTAGAGAGTTATATGACAGACTTGGCTCCTGAAATATCTGGTACAGATGGGGCCATGTGAACTCTACACCACATGTGCTACATGCTGCGCCCCTTATAGCATCTCCACACCACCCAGGCCTCACAGACAATCACAAGCTACATCTCTAGCCACCCTTTTTTTTGCAGCCAAATGGGCACAACTTTCTGACACTGGAGATAAAGAGGTAGGGATCCAAACAGATTAAATATCCAAAGCCATGAAGGCAGAGTGGTGACTCAAGCCTGGGTCTGCCAGACTCTGGAGTCTTCTCTTATGAGCTTCCCAAGAAGAAGGAGTTGCTGTTTATTTTCTGTACAGAGTTGTACAAGCACAGTCCTGTGGATCTCCTGGCAGGGACTGTGGTTTTAGGGTTCACTTTGTGAAGCTGCAGGAGGGTGGCCAGCCCAAGGAGGAGCCATGGAGGATATTTCCTGTGCTGTGTGGCAATGTTTGTGTTGGGAAGAGAAAGCATTTTCTTTTGATTTTTGGTGACTATTTGCCAGAAAACTATTAAATGAACAATCCATGAGTGGAGCTCTTGGAAGTAAAAAGCTCAGAATTTAAATACAAACGTGAAGGCAGATCCTGTCCCATTGCACAGATGGGTGGCAGCCATACCGTCCATCACACTGACATCTCAACCTGGAGAGGAGGCTGCAGGTCCCTGTCCTAACTGTCAAAAGTCACTGTCCTAACTTGCAGTGAAAAGTAGAAACCAAGATGCCAGCTGAGTAGCTCCAGGTAAAGTCCTTGATAAACACATCTGTTGTCTTCTCTAAAATGCATCTTGAGGTCTCAGGACACATGCTGTGAACATCCTTTTGTTGACATGTGTACTACATGGCTTTGAATCTTGGTGAAAGGCTTTTGGGAAGTTGATCTTTGTAAGCATCTGAAGTGTACATCATCATATGTGCAACTGTTTCTCTGAGTATGTGACCTGCACATTTGCTGCTATAGGAGCAAAGTATATTTAATTTTGTATGTGCAATTATTGTTTAGCATACAGAAGACTATTTTTGTGTTCCATTGGCTAAGAAAACTGCTATTATTTTGTTCCAGTGTTTTTTATAAAACAAATAAAAAGCATTACTAAAAACATTTGATAATGAAAAATCTTTCTAGGTAAATCTTAATTTTTCCTTATAATTTGATTTTTATGAGTAACTACTTTTAATGCCCAAAGGTTTTAAAATCTAGAACAGTGCAATACAACAACACAATGCAAAACTCACAAATCCAAATATTACACATAATTTAAATGTTTACTTGTTTTATTTAGATAGATTAAGGACTCAACTATTATCTGATCATTTTGACAGATAAAATCCAAGAGAGGGATGATCTATGATGTATATTCTGCTAATTTTTATATTGATAAGCAGTCTGTGGAAAATACAACTTTTACAAAACTGTAATATATTCTAATATGTGGTGATTTAAACTAACTTCAAGATGTCTTTTATCAAAAATTTATGTTCTTATGATGAAAAACAAACCTAAAAAGGTCTATAAGTAATAGGTGGTTATATATCTAGGATATCTTTGGCTAAGGGCAAATAGAGATCAAGTCATTCAAACCACTAAAATTATGACACAATTTGTTAAAATATTGGGTTTGGATACATAAACTCAAATATTTAGCTTTTATGCCTGGATCTGTGTTTACATGCTGAGCATCCATGTGTTGCAACCTTGGAAACAAAAAAATAAATGAATGAGGATCCTTCCAAGACCCCTTCTAGAACCTCCCAGCTCGAGTTTCAGCACCTGCGATGTTGGACAGCTCCCCAGGGCCAAATGCTAAATGGTCAGGAATGGGTAAGCCTAACAGTTTGTCTTTGCACTGACTGCAGATTTCTTTATACAGAAAGATTCACATAAAAGTGAAAGCCCTCAAAAGGATCCTCTTCATCCTTTGGAAAACACAAACCCAATAGCACTTGTTCTAAAATAATTGCAGAAAGAACTCTATAAATAGGACAGGAATCTATTCGGTTAGGAAGAGAAACTGCAGTGATGGTAATGAAAATAAAATACTAAAGTTTTTGTTCTGAAATATTACAATGATTTTTCTGCTATCTAACCTGCTACAGCTACTTGCTTGGTTGCTATGGCAACAGTCTGCTAGTATCCAGTATGTTAGGCAGGGAGATCGTGAGCCCTTGACAATTAAACCAGGAATTATCCTGTTTCCTGGTTTAGCATAATTCAGTGAATTTCATATGGTCATTAGCTTTCCTTGCTTAGTCTTTTTCCAAGACAATCCTCATCATTCATGAATCCTTTTCCTCTGAGTTGCATCAATGCAGTCTGCTTCCTAGGTTCTAACACGCCTGCCTGGAAGGCAGGTAGCACAGAGACCAGGACAAAAAGTTCAGAGGACACTGTTCATCCTTCTGTATCCACCTTTGGTGCAGCTTGGCTCTCACAGATTCTCCTTCCTGAATTTGTAACTCACTTGTATTGAGCATGCATGAAGCATTCTGCTATCTGTTGCTCCAAGCTTCTCTACAGTCTCATGAGAAGGATAGCTCACAGGTGAGAATACAGGTCAGATGCTAATTTGTCCAAAGAGACTATCCAGTGACCAGGCCAGAGGAAGTTCCGCATCCTGCATAGATGACTGCAGCAACCACTCTTCCCTCTTGATTCTTTGGAGTAACCCATAATTACAGAATATACAATGTCACACCACTACTCCAAAAATGCAAACAGGGTAAGGAACATGATGCGTACTTCTTCACTTTGTGAATATATACACATAGAAATTAAAGTGGAGGTGTGAGCACCATGTAACTCGATAGGTAAAGTAGTTGAGGACCACCATGGTGGGAAGGGTGGGACATAAATCTGGGACAACAAAGTAAACCCTTGGATACAATGAAGTACTATTCCTTCTGGTGCGGCATGCTTCAGCAGATCCTCAGGAAACCCTGATGAAATCACAGAAGCACAATGTTTGCATGAATGAGAAATGGTAACCAAGACTGAAAAAGTAAATAAGCCCGTGAACTTCAGTTGCTCTTTGTCAACATAAGATCACTAATTGTGGGGGTCACACAGATGGTTTCTCCACACACCTCTGACATGTGTGTTCTAACGGTTGCCTCTGTTACTTCTTGAGGACCTTAAGGCTGATTTTGTTAAGAACACTAGACCCATGTCTATCACCATACACTAAACTAAAATCTAAATGGATCAAAGATCTAAATATTAAAACAGAAACACTAAAACTACTGGAAGACAAAGTAGGTAAAGATATAGGGGTAGGAAAAGAATTCATGAACAAGAACCAAAGTACACGGGAAGTACTTCCCAGAATCAATAACTGGGACCACATCTTATTAAAGAGTTTCTGCATGTCCAAAGAGGTTTCCAGCAGAGTGAAAAGAAAACCCACAAATTGGGAAAAAATCTTCATGGACAGCGCCTCAGATAAAGGACTTTTGTCTAAAACTTATAAAGAATTAAAACAAATCAGACCCTCGAAATTCAAAGACCCAATCCAAAAATGGGCATCTGAAATGAATACACAGTTCTCAGATGAAGAAATAC